>CAUYPK010090537.1:0-99716 GCA_963574355.1 Loris lydekkerianus
CCCTCTGAGTATGCGGGGCACACACCGCTCCACCCGACGTCCCACCGTTGGGCTTTTTTTTTTGCTTTGTGCACTCCGCCCAATGTCCGTGGACACCCACCCCCGCTTGATCCTCCGACCCCTGCCCCCACCCCCCCAACAAACACACACCAAAAAAAAAAAACAAAAAAAAAAAAAAAAAAAAAAAATAGCCAGACGTTGTGGTGGGTGCTTGGAGTCCCAGCTACTTGGGAGGCTGAGACAAGAGAATCATATAAGCCCAAGAGTTGGAAGTCGCTGTGAGCTGTGATGGCACAGCATTCTACTGAGGGCAACATAGTGAGACTGTCTCAAAACAAACAAACATATATCCCCGTTTTAGAGCTGGGCGACGTGTCTCATGCCTGTAATGTTATTATTCTGGGAGGCTCAGGCAGGTGGATCACCTGAGCTCAAAAGTTCGAGACCAGGCTGAACAAAAGTAAGATGCTATTTCTACTAAAAATAGAAAAATTAACTGGACATTGTGATGGGTGCCTCTAGTCCTACCTATTTGGGAGGGTGAGGCAAAAGGAGTTCTTGAGCCTAAGAGTGTGAGGTTGCTGTGAGCTACGACACCATGCACTCTACTTACTCTAGTAAGACTCTGTCTCAAAAACAAACAAACAAAAAAAGTGGCTCGGGGCCTGTAGCTCAGCAACTAGGGCACCAGCCACATACACCAGAGCTGGCAGGTTCAAACCCCACCTGAGACTGCTAAACAACAATGACAGCTACAACAACAAAACAGCCGGGCATTGTGGCGGGCACCTGTAGTCCTAGCTACTTGGGAGACTGAGGCAAGAGAATCGCTTAAGCCCAAGGGTTTAAGGCACTCTACTGAGGGCAACACAATGAGACTCTTGTTTCCAAAAAAAAAAAAAAAATATATATATATATATATATATCCGCCTTTTTTCATGGCAAATTATATCTGTCATGCTTTCTGTACATTGCTTGATAAACTTGCTATCAGTAAATGGCTTTGTTTTTTTGGTATTAAATATGCTACCACATAACTGTGTTTTACAATGAACTCCAAAATTTTAAAAAATTTTGTTGATACGACAGACTTTTTTCAGTTTTGCTGTTTTGTTCTAATGACACAATCTTTCATACGCATCAAATCTGGTAGCATGTTTTTGCACATAATGCCTTTCCAAATAGTCTTCGAAAACCTGCACAAATTCCCTACAAATTAAGCAGAGTGCCTTGCTATTTGCCTCAACAAAAAAATAGTCATCAGTCCATTTTTCACTGAACAATCTTCTTTCATCTATTAATTTTTCTTTTTGGGGGTCCTGTTTTCTTTTGAGATGTTTTAGAAGCCATACTGGGATTAAAAAAGTAATAATAGGTAAGGGACTATATTTACTTTTACCACGAAAATTAATTGATAGGAAAATAGAAAGCAAGGTTTGGGTCCTTCCACATCTTGCCTGCTGATGCAGGGCAAGACAGAGGGCCAAATGTAAAGCGTGGTGGGCAATATGTGAGGCACCATCAAGTTGTGGAAGTACCCGTCAATAATCAAGTAAGAATGCTTATGATTTCTAAATAACATTAAACGTCTAACATTGCAATGGTAGTTTGAAACATTAATAATTACTGCCTTGCCAAGTCACCACGTACATCTGTACATGTACACATGTACATCTGATGGTGTCCCTTCCACTGTGCTTGGACGATAACCCACTGGAAACTGTAGCCGCACATGTTTACACACAGTGACAGCACATCTATGTTTATTTTACCTGATGTCGAGACACGACCTTATGTCTACAACATTCACGCTCAAAAACTGCACAACTGAGTTCCAACAACAACAACAACAAAAAAAAAAAAAAAATCACAAAACGATCTAATAATGTTTTAAGTAAGTTTATGATTTTGTGTTAGGCCATATTTATAGCCATCCTGGGCTGTATGGGCCTGCAGGTTGGACACCCCTGATCTAAGCCACTTACGGCAGCCTCAGTCCCCTGTGTTAATTAACAGTGACCCAGACTTGATGGGTCTTCTAGGAAAGGCTGCCTCCTGTGAGCCCAGGGCAGGGCTTTCCCTGCTTCTTCTGCCCTGGAATTCCGAGGTGAGGACCTGAGGGTGCAACCAAAGGGTGACTAGCATGAGGACAGCAGCTGATGGCTGAGTCAGATAGCAAAATGACTGAATGAACCTGGCACCTCGAGGACATCTCTGCTTTGCTGCACCAGCCCAGGACTGCCTACTTCTGGACTGTGTGGCATTTGGGAAAATACCTTAAGCACACGCTAGGTTAAGTTTTTCTGTCACTTGCAACTGAAAGCACTGCTAATCTCCTTCCCTGACAACCACAGGCCTGTGGCTTCTCTCTCTGAGAGCTGATGGTATTGTTATACGATGGCCATCCACTCCCCTGACTGTCCCACTTGCCTGTAGCTCCTCAAGGAAGAGCTGGATCTCCTTTTCCACTGGCGTCACCCGGCACAAGGCCTGACTCACACACACCAGAGTAAGCAAGGTATGAACACACTCAGCCAAGCAGAGTCTCAATCTGCAGACAGCTTCCCTCCTTCCCAGCCACCCACCCCAACCCCATCTGTACAGAAAACTTAGAAAGAAACTCATAGCCTATCTGTAAGCTTTCTAGGAAATGTGCTTCTAATTTCTGAAGAGCTGTCCTATTTTCTTAACGAAATTGGCTCAAGGCACACAAGTATTTCAAAGTGGCAGGTTAAATTCTAACCACCTTTAAAAACTGATACTTGAAGTCAGATAAAATGAAGTACAAGGCCCAAGAGCTGACAAATCAATTTCCCAAAAGAGCAGGGGAAAAAATGGGACCCAGAGGATATGACCAACACCTAGACGGCTCTGTCTTGAGAGCAAGAGGAGCCCTACCACCACACAGGGCCTACCTTGGGGTCGTCATAGTCACATTTTCGATTCATGAAATCCCCAACAAGTGCTTTATCCTGGTACACCTCAGCGAGGCAAACCCTGAAGAAAAAGAAGACAAAAATGCAGTCTGGGGATTGCAATCCAGTTGGAATTCAGAAGTATCAGAAGAGTTCTAATCTATTATTTTTGGCCGTGGCCATCTGTGAAGTTTGAGTTACTTATGTATCTGTATGATGACTATAGATTCTACAAATGAAGGATTTGGGGTCAGCCAAACCTGATGAGTCAGGCCTGATTTTGCTCACACTTTACACCTTGGCTCCTCTGAGTATCCATCCTCCACAGGTAACTGAGAGCCTTAAATCCCACCTGCCCCTCACAGGGAGATTTGACCAGGGCCAAATGAGCCAACCTATGTGAAAGCAAACTGCACATTTAAAAATACCATACAAGCATTGGTGTTTATTATTCTAAGAGATCTAATCTCCTCCAAAGTAAGAGATTTGTCCCCTCCACTCATCTTTATTTTTCTACGATGTAGGAAAAAAAGGGGAACACTTGCTAGGCTCACTTGCTAGCCAGATACTGCAGCCTTCAAAAGAGCATGCCAGGCAGAGACTGTCATTTTATTTCACAGCTTGGGAAAATACCACACTTCCTGAGGCTACACAAATACCAAGGGATGGGCAGGCAGGAAGGCTTATTATGGTAGTATCATCCTGTAGCACCAGTGAGGAAATTGCCCCTATGTAGATAGATGCCTCATACTGAGGCTCTGAAGGCCAACAGTGAGGACGGAGACCCTGACCGGCCAACTCTGGTGGCTCCATCGCGCTCTACTGCCCAGAGCTGCTGCCAGGAGAAAAAGAGGGGCTCAGGAAATCCAAGTGTAAGATCTCAGTCCACGGCCAATTCATGTCACCCTGGCCAACTTGCATGCTCCCTCTGGGCCTGTTGGACCAAGTGATCTGAGCCCATTCAGATAAAAAGTCTAAGCTCCTACACACAGGGAAAAGTGGCTTCACTCAGGAAGGTCCCTGGCTCTAACTAACTGAGCAGTTCTCGGCTGGGGAGACTCTACCCCGAGGTACCTGGAGACCTACTTGGTTGTCACAAGGGACAGAGAGGTGCTGCTGGCATCTAACAGAAACCAAATATGTTGCTAAACTTCCTACAATGCATGAGACAGGCCCTGCGACAAAGAACTATCTGACTTGCATGTCGATAGTGCCAACGCCAAGAAACCCTGTTTTAGTGCTGAGTTTCCTCCACAGTAGACAGCTGGGCTGATTTCTCTCTATACTCTGACTGCCTGCAGGTAACCCTGTGGCCCAACCTGTAGCCAAGCTCTCTTCCTGACTTGTGGGAGGGGCTCAGATGGCCAGTCAGTGGCCATGCTTCCCCACCACCCTGTTCTACCTCCCCTCCTGCCCTACTCTCATGATGACTATAGTGCTTTGGTACCTTCCTACACCACTCTGATGCTCTCTGGTCCTCCCCACTCAAGCCCTCCTTGTGAAGAGAGCTAGAAGAATCTGGCAGGGCTGGCAGTGACTTTATGGCCTTAGCTCTGTGAGAAGGAGATGGTGGGCCATTGGTATTTATTATTAGTAAGATCTAATAATAAGCTCACTGGCACCAGTCCATGACTGGATGCTCTGCAAGTGCCAGACAGCTGCTATCCTCACACATCCCCAGGTCACGGCTAAGAACACTCAGTGAACACCTAGCTCTGGCGAGAATACGGCGAGTATGTTCTCTCCAGTAACTCCACATCCTGTCTAGCTTCTCCCTATTTGATGGGCCACCATTACATTGCTCTAAGAGCTGCTCTGAGTGCTGAGACAGCAGTTGAAAGTCAGCCTCTGCCTCTACCACCCACTGGACATGTGGTATTCATTTCTTTAGCTAGGAAAAAAAGGATAACAGCACCTACTTTTCGAGGCTTTTCTAAAGTCAAAATAGCACCAGGCATGTGAAAGTGCCTAGAATCAAGTCTGGCCCTCAAAAAATCAAAGTCAATCTCAAAATAGCCTATTGGACAGCTCAGTGTGCTCCATCTGGACTTCACACTAGACTCTTAAGCAAATGAGATGAAAGACGAATAAAGAATGAACAGAAGTATTGGGATAACCATGTCCCAGTGTGATAAAATTTCAAATGTGGCTTACTTATAGTTCAGATAGGCTTGTGGATTTCTCACTATGTAGCGAGCTCTTCGTCCGACTGAATGAGATGTTTTATCCAAAGACTCTTCAAAGGTACCATGCAAAATGTCCCGCACGACCTGCCAGGGGACAAATGGGCCCTTCACCTGGATCAAACAGAGAGCAGAGACAGAAATCAGTATCTTTAGAGCACATGTTATGGGGAATTAATGGAAAGGAGTGGGGAAAATGTGTTCTACGGAGCCTCTGTGCTCAGCGAATCCTCACAACTGTCACCTCCCATGTCTAAATCACATTCACTGGGTGCCAACTATTTGCCTGGGATTGACTCTGGGCAAAGAAGAATAGGACAAGTCCTTGATGTCCAGTGGGAAGGAGTCTTATATCTCTAAGAATGAGGTTTCCTGGGAATAAGACTGTAAGTTTGAATGAGTGGACCGGAAAGGCAGCCAACACTGAATTGTCAAGAACCTCCTGGCTCCTCCAGCTACCTCAAGGGTGGGGCGGGGGCGGGGGACCCCCTTCCCATCTGCGCTATAATGACAAAGCCACTGTGAATGAAGAGAATAGAAATTAAGGGATGGCAACGTGTCATCTTTTGGGATCTTCCTTAGAGAAGGGGTTGGTTAGAATTCAAGGGAGGACTGAGGAGTAAGAGAGTATGGGACAAACAATGAAGAAAAGGGATCTAGCTCTTTCTACCACCCTTTCGTGCCGTCCTATTGGCGGGCGTGAATGTCCTGGCTGATGCTATCAAGGGCATTAACAATGCTAAAGAGAGGCAAATGCCAGGTTCCTTCCAGGCCGTGCTCCAATGTCATCATCCAGTTTCCAATTATGAGGATGAAGCATGGTTATATTGGCAAATTTGAAACCACCGATGATCACAGAGCTAGGAAAATTGTTGTGACCCTCACAGGCAGGTTAAACAAATGTGGACTGATTAGACTCTGATTTGATGTACAACTCAAAAGATCTAGAAAAACGGCAGAAATAATCTGTTCTCATCCCATCAGTTTGGTTTCATTGTATTGACAACCTCAGTTGGCAACACGGACCACAAGACAAAAACACAGGAGGGAAAAATCCTGGGATTCTTTTTCCAGAGATGTAATACATATTTATAAAATAAAACTCTTTGATGGAAATAAAAAAGGGGATGAATCTAATGAGCCTTTGGCAAACAGCATGCTGGGCACAGGACCTCTCACTAGGTTTTTCCTGGCTGCCATGGCTGAGATTGCGACACATAACCAGGCTCTTATAAAGCTTCCTCACCTACTCTACCTGGTGGTACCACAGCCTGCAAGGGGCTCTGGACTGGAAGGTGGCAGAGATCATCTGGTGGCTCCTGAGTCAGACTGGCTGGACATCTGTCCACCTTGATTGCTCTCCCCCCGTGCTACTGCAAACTGTGATGTGGAGGACAGCACAAAGTAGCAAAACATGGAATCTAAAATCAGTGAGGTGTCCTGGGGAACAAGGTGGGAGAATTCTGGCTTGGGCTTCTTCTCAGAGGCAGTGAGATCAGAGGAAACAGGAAGTCCCAGGGGGCCAAGAGGTACCAGACGCAACACAAACAGTGGGACACACAGAGAGAGAACCAGTAATCAGGACCCCTTGGCAGGATCAATGAAGCCTTTCCAGAGTACAAGTAGTTAGGGAAAGATAAATCAGTTTTTCAGGTAATAAGGGTGGGAGGAGGGGAGCAGGAAAGGGCCGATTCTGGTGAAGGGAAAGAACAGCTCTGAACTATTTTGCCTGGAGCTAGGCAAACATTTACATGTACCTAGCTGAAGGCCAAAAACAAATACACAAAATGGTATATAAATTTATAGGATTTGGGGCTATGCTTCTCCCGGCAGTCAAGTGGAGTAGAAGAGGCAAGTGGGCCCAGGGCTGTAAGCCCTGGAAGGAGGGGCCCGCGTGTGGGAAGGGCAGGGGTTGGGGCTGAGCACCTTGGCATTGAGGATGTTGCTGGCGATCCGGCAGAGCATGAGCAGCCCATCCTCCTGCATGGTCCAGGTGACACGCAGCCGTGTCATCCTCTGCAGGGCGCTCTGGTCAGCCTCATCATGGTAGCGCGGTCTTTTTTTTCCTTCAGGGAACTCTCCTAAAAACACTCATGGGAGAAGAGAGGAGAGGAGACCTCTAACAACTGATTTGAGCTGCCACTCTGGGGAGGGGAAGGGTCTCTACCCTACTAGTAAGGTCTGATCAAGGGTAACAGATTCTCATTGTATCTAAAGTCATGCAAACTAGCCACAAAAGACTCAGCTGGCATGATAAATTATTTTTTAACCCCCTGTCATCATTTCTCTTTGGTCATTTTTCACAGTGAGGAGCTGGACAGCCTATGTGCAGCCTCTAGCTAGCTCGTTTAAAAGCCGCCCTCCAGTCTCTCCCACTGCGACACCAAGTCCCTTGAAGGCAACTTACACAGAAGGTTACAGCACACTCTAGGTGTCTGCCACATCAGCAGGACCACTGACTACGGCGTCACTGGGCACCCACCTCTCCCCTGCTCTGTGACCTCAGGAGCATTGTATAGAGACATGTGTGCACCCTGGGGCCAACAAGGCCTATGTTCCAGGACTGTCTTGAGAATTGAACATGAGGGGATATGAAACACTTGGTACAGTGCTAGGCAAAAAGTAGCTACTAAATAAAAAACAACAATGCCAACATCACAGAATATTTACTATGCACTAAGCACTGGCTTAAGTTTTTTACATATGAAACTTACAATTAGACTACTACTTTGCAATATCATGAAGACAGATAGTTATTATCACCACTTTATCTCTGACAGCAGGATACTGCAACCTGCTCCAGTCACATAGCTGAGTCAGCAGCAGACTTAGGACCTGAGTGTGTGTGCCCAGCCACAAGGTTTTCTAAGGTCTCCTGCCTTGGGGGAGGTATTAATAGCAGTTTCACAGGGCAGACACCATATGCTCTGGCCAATTTCAAAATACTATTTAGTGAGTCTCACTGCTTAGTGAGTTCCAAAGTAAGGCAGAAGAAAAGTGGGGCAAGGAAATTTGGAATCAAAGAAACAACACCACCGTATTTTGCCTTGTGATGAATTCAGGTCTTTGTGAGCCAAATTGGTCTCAAATATATCTTGTGAGAAGCTAAACTGAAGGGCCATTTCAACTGATGGAATGCTATTTGTTACAAATGGCAGCTAAATAAACCACTAAAACAGGTTCCTATTTTAACGTTTTGTTTTTATCTGAAATAGCTACAGCTATGGGGTCGTTGTTAAAACATATGGACCACTTTGGTGACATAAAAGTGGTCAAAAAAATAGATACTAGTCTCCTTACCAGCCCCCTTCTGCTATAAATACTGACCAGATGAGGAACCCAAAATGGCAACCTAAAAAGACAGCCGGCAAGGGGCTGTGGCAGATTGGAAGAGATTCTGCATGTTTAAATGACTCCCAGATTTCCTCTAATTTAAAAGTGCAGCATGCCTTTGAACTTTGGTTTGATTAGCATACGTGGAGATATTAAAAGATAAACCAAAAGAACAACAGGAGTTTGGCTGGTTGTGATGTGGTTTTTGCGAAGGTTTCTTCAGTTGAGATGAAATTAGAAATACAAAGTGAGGGAGTTACTAAAGCAAGAGACTCTACAAAAAACAAAGACAGAGAAAGCAGGGGAAACATATGGGAATTCAAGGATCTCTCAGTCTGCCAGATGGGTCTGGAAAATAAAACAATCATCACAGAGAGTTAGTGCTACAAATCAGGGGAAAATGGAAACTTGCATCCGAGGGCAGAGCTGACGCCTGGCTGGAGTGAGACTAGGGCATGTCTCCAAGCTACAGCTTACAAAGACAAGGCCCAGAAAATGCAAACAATCATCATGTAACCTTTTCTCTTCCTTTTGAGCTTCTTTCCAGGGTCCTTCTTCAGCCGTTTCCGCTTCTGGCTTTTCCCACCCCTCACTCTCCGGCTTCTGTCCAAGGTAGGCTCTTGATCAACCTCAAACTGTTCTTCCCTGTCAGCACAGAGCTCAGAGCCTGTTCTCACTTCTCCCCAAATATTCAACCTGCCATTGCCTAGAAATAATCACAGAAGACAAAGAGTTTTAGGATGAACTCTACAAAGGATAAAAAGGTCAAATTGATGGTACAGTGAGTGACTGCTTTGGCATGAACTGGTACCATGTTTATTTCTGGGGTCAGCTCCCAGCACACATACCTCCAGCGCTGAGTGGCAGTGGGCGCTTGGACAGGAATGTCTGGAGCCTCACTGTGAGCCCATTCTCTGTAGCGGTGTTCTCCTAAAACCAAGTATGGTGCTGGAATGAAGCATAAGCCTCCACAAATCCCTGGGAGCCCAAACACACTAAGGTGTATAGTCTCTGAGGAAGCCAAGGACCATTGCACAGGGACTGCCAGGGCCTGCCCCCAGGCTGCTTGGGAGGGTGGAGCCACCTTATCAGTGCACTCGCTCTGGAGGACTTGTGTAACCCAGACTTCCCATTCCTAATTAAAAAGGGAAAACCTGCCCATGGCACAAAGTTAGAATCCACTGGAAAAAAAATAGGTCAGGTAGACACCGAAGGGGCTTGATGCACTTTCAGGACAAATGGAAGCCAGTATGTGTGTCTCTGGTTAACTCTGGCTTCACCAATTCAGAAACTATGAACCAGGAAGGGATAGGAGGAGGATAAGCAGAGGTGACACCCCGAGGTGGTGGTCACAGCCCCAGAGCCCACCTTTCTGGGTTTGTTGATGATATAGCTGGTCCAGATCCAGTTGCGCTTTAGGTGTCCATAGAAACTGGAATCGAGCCCGGCGGCTCCCAGCCCATCTCCAGGGATCAAGCCTTCATCTACAACCTCACGGCTCCCACTGAGAGACAGGAAACAAATACAAAAGAGCTTTCCTCAGTAACTGAAAAGATAGCGCAGTCAAAGGATGAGGGGGCACTTATTTATAACTAACGTCTACCTTCCCAGAAAAATACCCAGCTAGTCTAAGTGAAAAATTCGGGGCTCAGGGTCTGAAGCTCAAGCGGCTAAGGTGCTGGTCACATACACCAGAGCTGGCGGGTTCGAATCCAACCTGGGCCTGCCAAACAACAATGACAACTACCATCAAAAAATAGCTGGGCGTTGTGGTGGGGGCCTGTGGTCCCAGCTACTTGGGAGGCTGAGGCAAGAGAATTGCTTAAGCCTAGGAGTTGGAGGTTGTTGTGAGCTGGGAGGCCACAGCACTTGACCCAGGGTGATGTCTTGATGCTCTGTCTCAAAAAAAAAAAAAAAAAAAAAAATTGGGTTCCTAGTGCTGGCAAGTTTCCACTTTTGCAAGGTAAGTAAAAAATCAGATTTTTATATAAAATCTCCAACTTGAATTTGGACAACTGATTGAATTTGTTTTGTTTTGTTTTTTGAGACAGTCTCACTATGTCACCCTCAGTAGAGTGCCATGATGTCACAGCTCACAGCAACCTCAAACTCTTGGGCTTAAGCGATTCTCTTATTTCAGCCTCCCAAGTAGCTGGGCCTACAGGCACTCCCACAACACCTAGCTATTTTTTGGTTGTAGTTGTCACTGTTTGAGAGGCCTGGGCTGGATTTGAACCCGCCAGCTCCAGTGTATGTGGCTGGCGCCCTAGCCGCTGAGTACAGGCACTGAGCCCTGATTGAATTCTTAAAAGCAATATGTGAGCTAAATAAAGTATGCCTATGGCCAACTTTGGCCTGCAGCCTGCAATCTGTAGCATCAACACCAGAGATGCAGGCGTCAGGGAGGAGTCTGGCATCTGGATGGGTAGGCCCTGTGCTGCCGAGGGTCAGACGCACGTGGTGTACTCCATCATGGCGCACTTGCGCTCCAGGTTGTGCTTGTCCATGGCGCTCTCCTGCTCCTTCTGCAGGCTGCCCTCCTCGTCACTGGTCTGCCCTGGCCCATTACTCTTCCTGACACGTGGGTAGCGCACCACGCCTAGAAAAACAAACACGAGTGTGATTGTCACAGCTTCCTGCTATAGCTCTGGTGGCTGCAGCAAGCTGCTGGGTGATGAGGGAAGAGTGGATTCCTTGTCTGTGAAGAAGCTTCCCCCACCAGACCAGGGGGGAAAGTTGCAGAACCTCTTTTTGCAAAATACCTCATAAAAGGGTGTCAGAGGGAACAGAGGACAGGATTAAAATGCTGGTGGCTGACCTAACAAAGGGTTTCTATCAGGTAGAACCTGCAAAGGATGGAAGGCAGACAGGAATCAGGGAGCCCAACAGGCTCGTGGAGTCCAGAGCAGAGGAAGGCCAGGCCTTCCTACCTGGGGGTCCCCATGCAATTGGAAAGCCCCAGGGAAGTGCTGTGAGCCAGCACGCAGAAGCCAAGCAGAAATGACTGCACTAGGCAGCACAGTGGGGATCGGGAAGGATCTGCACAGACAGCTGAGATGGTGTGCAGTGTCCCTGGGCCCCACTCGGTTCCAGGAGCAGCCAAAAGTCTCCTAAGTTCTCAAGAGGTGCACTTCAGTGTAGTTGAGAAATTACATTAAGTTATCCTACACTAAAGATTACACTTCTTAAAAGAAATTTAAAATATAACTAAAACTACTTGCTTGAGTAGCTGAGGGAAGATTATGTTAGCCTGCAACCTGTCAAATACCCTCTCACAATATGCTCAAATAGACACCATGGCATGATGGTGCAGCAGTGGGGGACAGAGGCAGTGAGAGCTCATATCTTGCACCTCACAGTTGAAACTTTACATAAGACATCTCATTCAAGCTTCCCCTCAGCCCCATATGGTAATGGTAGTGGTGTTCTCAGTTCAGAAATAAACTAAGGCTAAGAGAGGTTACCAATAGCTTGCCCAAGGTCATCTGAATGAATACTTGAAATGGTGAATACTTAACGCAATGATTCTCATGTACAAGTAACAACTGCACCACCAAGCTGTTTGTCAGAAAGGCAGAACTTCTGGGCAGGGCCCAGTAATCAGCATTTAACATTTTAGATTTGGGGCAGCACCTGCTTTAAAATATGATTATATCTTGTTATATGATGCATTTCCCCCAGTCCTTGGGGGCAGAATGTCTTTAAGTATTGAATGAAGAAACAATCAATGCCTGATTAATGGACTCAATAAGCCTCTGACATTTCTGCTCTTGAACACTAAAAGGGATAGAAATTCACCAATTGTCAGGCCTGAAAATCTTTGGTGCGAATTATATGCTGGTTCACAAATTTTTATCTAGGTATAAAATGTGGAGGAATTAGGGCATTATTAAAAATCTAAAGTGATAAAAGCCTACCTAGCTCACTACTGAATGCCAGAAAATTCTATGAAACATACTGCTCTCAAATTTGTCTGGACCCCTTAAAGTTTCTAAGTACAAGTGCTCATTACTCTGTTGGCATTAAATAATTCTACACAAATAACTGTGTGACTCCTACTTTGCAGAAATTGTGATATGGATCTTTCTGTTCTGTGATGGGAAGAACAGGATCCAATTCCTCTCACAGGTGCAAATTGAATGTAGCATCCTTTTCCTCCTGGCAGAGGTGGCAGGAAAAGACCAGACGGAGAATGTCCTGGAGGAAAAAGCACTGAAGTGGAGGCTCTATTGCTTTCCACAAATCCCCCCATTCATTCAATAAACATTTTGTTGTTGTTTTTTTGAGTCAGAATCTCACTTTGTCGCCCTTGGTAGAGTGCCATAGCATCATAACACATAGCAACCTCAAACTCTTGGGCTCAAGTGATTCTCTTGCCTCAGCCTCCCAAGTAGCTGGGACTATAGGCACCTGCTATAACGTCCGGCTATTTTTAGAGGCAAGGTCTCACTCTGGCTCAGGCTGGTCTCGAACCTGTGAGCACAGGCAATCCACCCGCCTTGGCCTCCCAAGTGCTGGGATTACAGGCATGAGCCACCATATCTGGCCTCAAATCCAATAAACATTTACCAGATACCAACTGTATACCAGGCACTTTGCAACCCCTAGGGATAGAAGCCAAATTTCCTGTGCTCAGGAACTCACAGGATGAAATGAGATGATGACAATAAAGATGCTGGAAAAGCTTTCTCAGAGAGGTGATGCCTGAAGCAGAAGTGACCATGTGGAGCTGAGCAAGAGGGAAGGCCATCCAGGGAGGGGAAACGGTATGAACAAGGCCCCACCCAAAGCCCAACTCAGCCAACCCACCTGCACGCCTGGACAACTCCTCCTCCAAATCTCCTCCCAGACCCTCCCTCCTCCCACTCCCAGGGTCACCAGTGGATGTCTCTTAGACAGGGTCACACTCCTTTACTGGCCTCCCTGCTTCCATTCCACACCTGTGCCTCTAGCCTAGCCCATTCTCTACACAGCAGCCAGGTGAACTTTTAAAAACATGAGTGATCTTGGTACTCCCTGTTCATAACTACCAACAGCTCCTTATCACTCCTCCAATAAACCCAAACTCCACTATGCCCTTCAAGGCCTCTGGTGTCTGCCTCCTGCACCCTCCTCCCACACATGCTGGCCTTTTCTTTCTCCAACGTGCCGCTCAGGGCCTCGGCCTCTGCCCTGCCCGCGATGCCCTCCCCAGCTCTAGCCATGGCTGGCGTAGTCTCATCCTTTAGATCTCAGCTCAAATGTCTCCCCAGCAGGCTCTTGTGAGCCCTGAAATCCACATCCCCCACATTCCAGCATGGCTTACAATCACACTCGGGAGTGCTCTTATGAGCTATGTTTCTTTTTTACTAGAATTCAAGCCTCATGAAGGCAGGGCAGGGTGTGTTCTCACCATTGCAAGGGCAAACAGAAAATGACACACAGCAGGCATTCAATAAATACCTATTTAATAAACAAGTGAATGAAAACAAGGGGGGCTACTTGGGCTTAAATGTGTGGGAGACCAGGAGCCAGCCCTATCACTCTCCTTTCTAAGGGAGCCCGGGTGCCTTCTAGGCCTGGGGGTGGGGTGGGGGTGGGGGGGTAGAGCGAAAACCACCTAGCTAGGTAACTCCCAGGCTCTTCTAGCTCTAAATCCCTGTTATCACACACAAGGGAGAGAGAATAGTTAAGGCCCAGCAGAGACAGACGGTACCTACCTAGTGGAGTATTGAGGCAGACACACTGAAGATCAAACCAGTAATTTTCCACATCCTGCATCGAGTTGAGGACATAGAGACGCCTTTCGAATGGACGACTGCTGCGGGCAAGGTTGTAATGTGGGTCACAGATGGTGGTGTCAACGATGACCGCATTCTTCTTCAAGAAGATAAAGACCTACAGGAGATACCAGATGGGGAGAGAGGAGAACTGCAGGATCAGCATTGGGTCTGGCTTTTATGTGACTATGTTTAAGAATTAGGACAATTTTCGTTTAAGCTTGAAAGATATTACCTGATCTTTATCCTGAAACTTTTCTGTGGGACCAAACTGTAGCAGCCCCATGTAACACAGCCTCTGAAGGTTCTCCACCACTGAAAAGATATAACGCCTGGAAAACAGAGAGCATGGCAGGTTCCCATCACACCACACTCTCAGGTGGCAGCCCGAGTCACATCCAGGACACGGGGTGTGGCTCCCTTCTCTCTTCTACCTGGTGGTACCCAGAGGCCCATCCTCAGGCCTGCTCTGTGCCAAGGTCCAGAACTACCCTTCCCAACACCGGGCAGTGGAGCATAGGCCCCACACTTCGAGTTAGACTTGGAAAGCAAAAGTAAGAAAGAAATTAAAAAAGCCACTTCAATACTTGCAGACTTTTAGCAGATTTTACTTTAAAAGAACCTTGAAATCAAGTAATAAAATTTAGCAGCCATACTTTGGTGGCTGAATGTTTATAATCTAGAAGGCAGAAACCTTTTCCTTTTTCTGGTGAATGTTTACTCAGAACCCTAACTTTTAAGGGCCTGTTTGGATCCGATGGCACTTTGTGCCAGGTTCAAGGGCCTCACCTCTTGTACAGGAGCTGCTGCCGGATGGGCCTGGGGAGAAACCGGATCAGCGTGTGCTTCTTCACAGGGTCGTTCAGAAACTCCTCTAGGTTGTCCACCTAGAAGGATTTTCAGGTTCAGTTCACCCTGAAGGCCAGAGTGAACTGCAAGAATCATAGACAAATACTCAGATCTTTCAATGGCCATCTCCCTGAACCGGCCCATAAGACCCTCCTTCCTACCCCTCTAAACCCTCCTATCCCTGTCTCACCACATCCCCTTACAGCCCGTCCACCACACTGCTGAGGGCAATAAACAAGCACCCTCATATCCTGCAGTAGGCAAATAGACTTCTAAAATATTTCCACAGGGCAATATAGAAATGTATTTATTTATATTAAACAACAACAAAAAATGAACACTCATTTCTTCTGAAGCTCATGATTCTGCCTCTATTGGTACTCTGAGGAAAAAATGGTGGAGCTACCCACATCTATTCATCAATATGTCATGTATAATAGCAAGAAACTAGAATTTAAATGTCCAAAAATAGAAAATATTATTGGTTAAATAAATTAGAGTACATGCATAAGAAGGAAAGCTATGAATCTACTTAGTATCAAGTTTAAAAAGTTAATGATGTAGAAAATATGATACATTGTTCAGTCAAAAGAACAGATAATAAAAGAGTAAATACAGTTTCAACTGAGTTTTTTTAAAAAGGGAAATTACACACACACAGCATAGCAATAAAAGACTAGAGGAAAATGCACCCAAAAGATGAGCAGTCATTTTCCCTCTGAGTGATGAGCTGTGGGTAATTTCTATTTCCTTCTTTTTATTTACTAAATTTCTGTAAACATTTTATTGTTGTATCATGATTACTTGTCTATCTACCTACCTACTTATTAACAGATCTAAATGGACAAGTTTTTGAAGTGACTACCCTTAACCAATCATTCATCCATCTATCCAGCCACCCAATTATCTATCTAATCTATGTAGGAGAACAAATCCTTAAAGTATTTTCTCTTGACTGACCATCCTTCCATCCATCTATCCTTCCATCCACCTATCCTTTCAACCATCCATCCATCCATCCTGAGGTCTTTTCCCTTGACCAGGGGAATGTAGGCCCTTTGGCTCAGAGGTGGTATGACAGCCACAGCGTCACCAGTACCTTGTAGCTGACTTGCACAATCTGGATAAAAATGGAGAGTGGGAGACAGAGGAGAATGTCGCTGACAAGGGCCCAGCCAAATCCAAAGTCCCTGTGGACTGGGATGGGAGGGATGTAGCGCATCCACGAGGCTTCCTCCACATATACTAGGAAAGAAAGCAGAGTCACTCCCAGCAGTCAGGATCCCAGTCATAAGGACAAAAATCAGTGATATCTCCCAGCAAATCTTGGCTCCTTTATCACAAACTTGTGCAAAAACTCCATTCGTTAGACAGGAAGGAGGAGGAGATAGGAAGCCTGGAGGTTCAGGGAATTTGGATTATGTCTCCATTTAGATGAAGAGACTATATTGGGACATAGCCTGTTCAGATCAGGATGAGGAACCACTGCATTCTTTTGTTTTCTTTTTTTTTTTTTTTAGAGACAGAGTTTCACTTTGTTGCCCTTGGTTAAGTGCTGTGGCATCGCAGCTCACAGCAACCTCCAGCTCTTATTAATTCTCCTGTCTCAGCCTCCCGAATAGCTGGGACTACAGGCGCCCACCACAACACTAAACCATTATTGTTTCTTCCTGAATCCTGCCAAGGTCTGCCTGCCCTAGGTGCAGACATGGCGGAGACATCTCACCTGTCTCTGTGGCAAGCTCCACTTCAGCCTCCCAGGTGATGCCATCTTGGCTGTCTTTGGTTGGGGAGGCTTCCCAGACATTTCTAGAGGAGGTGGCTGCCCTGCCCGGCTCCTGCTTTACTGTTTTTCTTTCATTGATGTGATTTGGGTTCTCCACCGTGTTGCTGGCAGGGTGCCCATAGATCAGGTACCACAGAAACATGTGGACCATTCGCAGGCGAGGCATTTTGGGCAGAAACCCTAGAGAACGTCCGAGTCCAGGAACTGAAACAAGAAATGGGGAGGGCAGTGCTTGAAAAATTCCTGATGGAATTTAGTTCAATTCATTCAAAACCTATTGAGTGCCATTATGTGCCAGGTGTCAGGAAGATGACAAATAATTCTCTCAGAGCTTGCTTTCTAGTGTTCGAGGACAAACAATAAAAAATACCTAAAATAGCACATTGGATGGAAATAGCTGGTGTAGAAAATAAAGCAAGGATGGGAGAAGGGCTGTAATTCTACATACAGTGAAGAGCAGGCAACTGAGGAGAGGCCTCGGAGTAAAGTCCTCGAGTCGGTGAAGGGGAGGCTGTGCAGATATCTGGGGACATGCAGACTGGGTAAATGCAAGGTGCCTGGGATGGGTGCATGCCTGGCACATTCCTGGAATGGTCAGGAGGCTGGAGGGGCAGAGTGCACCAGGAAAGATAAAAGAGTGCAGGGGCTGAGGCTGGAGCATAATGGGAAGGGAACCAGCAAGGAGGGTCTACGAGGCTACTAGGTGAGGACTTGTGGTTTGATAGAAACTGTGCCAAATATTCTAGCTCATTTCTTTATTGATATAAATAAACTGTTCTCTAACTTTCCTCAGTGAGAAAGGACAGGTGTGAGACCGAGTAACAGGTGAGCCAAGTGCTTGTAAGGGCCTCTGAGAGCACACTTGCTGCCTTTGCTCTACTCAGGTGCACGTGCTGCTCTGCCACAGACTCATGCTCCTATTTCTCTTTACTCACATAGGAAACTCGCATGGCTATTGACAGACTGAGCTGTAATTATGCAGATCCCAACAGAAGGAAAGATTAATTCCTTCTGCTGAATATCCTTGGACTGGAACACACGCATGGCAAACTATGCAAGTAAAGGCTGCACTGTGAGAATAGAGCCTCAGAAAGGGCAGTTACATAAATCACCTCTTCCTCTTGGAATCCCCGGTCTACTGTGCTGGATACCAGATGCTGGTTAGCAGAGGTCTGGGCCCTGGTAAGGCAAGTCTGCCCTCCTTCCTGCACATGCATTGTGGCTAGGAGATGAGCAGGGCACCTGAGTATGAAGTCCTGGCCATCTGTACTTGCTCAGCACAAATTTATATCAGAGTAGCTCAGAGAGAAACGAGTGAGGGAGTGACCCAGTTAGAGACCTGACTGGGAAAATTACATGAGTGCTCAGCCTCAACAACTAAACTGCCAGGGGATTTGTAGGGTCTGGACAGGGAGAGATTTTTCTGTGGTTTAAATTATGTTCCAGCCCAAGGATATTCAGAACTAGGAATTCATCTTTCCTTACACTTGGATCTAGTATAATTTCATCTGAGTCTCTGAACAGTCACGTGAGGTATGCCAGGCAGAATTATCCCCATTCTACAAACAGGGAAACAATGCTGGCAGAAGTTATGTGTCCAGCCCAACATGCTCCAATCAGTAATTCAGATCCAATCCAATTTTTTGTTTGTTTGTTTTTTGAGACAGAGTGTGACTTTGTTGCCCTGGGTGCAGTGCCATGGCATCATCATAACTCATAGCAACCTCAAACTCTTAGGCTCAAGCGACCCTGTTGTCTCAGTTTTCAATTTTTAGTAGAGACAGGGTCTTGCTCTTGCTCAGGCTGGTCTCAAACTCCTGAGCTCAAGAGATCCACCTGCCTCAGACTCCTAGAATACTAGGATTATAGGTGTGGACCACTGTACCTGGCCTAGACCCAATTCTAACTCTAGCTCAGTGCTCAAAATGATGAGAACACTGAACGACTCAAACATCATCATGTGAACAACAAGGGAAACACAATTAAACACAGACAAGAAGCTGCTTTTTACCTATAACGGGGTTATAATTTCTAAGCTGGGTTATGCCCATTTTCTCATCACTTTTTTTTATCCGTCCACTTTCTGACTTAGAGGAAGCACTTATGTGAGAGTCTTCTGATCCACTTGGGCCCTCTTTTCCTTGACCTTCTTCTTCTGCCTCCCCTTGGGGCACTGGAGGCTGAGAAGCTTTACCCCTGCAGTTCAAATACAATATGCAATAATATGTTGAAAAAACCAAGGGCTGAGAGAAAGGACAAAGGACAGGGTATGAATCAGATGAAGCCACTGGGCCTGGGGTTTCAAATTAAACTGTCCATAGGGGCCATGGAGATGGCCCAAACAAATACAATTTATGTCAAGTCAACAGACATCTGGGGGTAGTAGAGACTGGGACTGCCATCTATGGGGCAGCTGCTGCCTGTGAGAAAGGGAGCCCAATGTGCCAGGTCTTTTAATTTTATGAGAAATGAATCAGCAACTGGTTCAAAGTATATGTGGCCAATACTTGGTAGACTGCACAGATCAGTGCCTGCAAGACAAGTGAGCCCTCTGCCCTCTGGGGGCCATCTCTACATGAGATGCAGCTAAGAATTTTCAGCTCTGAGTTTCTCTTGACCAGTTAGACAGTTTATGAACAAGTCTAGAGAATTTTAAGCCATTTTGAGACTGAGTTGTTTCAGACATCAGAGGTCTATGATCGGAAGTAATCTGTACACTGAACATTGATCCTTATTTAGACTAAGGGATCATGAACCACAAACTCTAAGCCAATGAATTCACTGATTTTGCTTATGAAATAAACTCACTGATTTATAAATAAAGAACTCTGGGAAAACTGCTTCCAGCCAGAACACACAGGTCCAGGTGGCCTTGCTAAGGATTACTCCTGGGAGCTGTCACTTGCCTGTTGGCTGTGTTTGAATTGGAGATCCGGAAGCGAACCTGCTCGATGGCACTTCTCACGAGAGGGTCATTCTGGTCCATGGACGGATGCACAACCAGATCCACCTGCAGAAGGAGGTCAGAGTGTTCCAAAGGACGAGGGAATTGCTGAGGGAGACTTGGCTCCACAACTCTGTCCCTTAGTGGAACACTGCTTACATCCATTTTCATTAATGTTTCCAAAAGGTAATTATGAGAATGAAGCAAACTGTTGCTAAACAGTTTGCGCTTACAGCCACAAGCATCAAAATTCCTCAAGTGATCAAGCGCCCAAGCTCAACTATCAGTGCTGTGGCCTTTCTGCTTGAGTGAGGAATTCTGGCCTGGACACAGAGCTACAATTCCCCCACTAGGCTGTCACAGCCCACTGGTCCCTGCTGTGACCTGATGGGCTGCTCCTGAAGCCCCACTCCCACTATCTGAGAACTTCCCAGTTGCTTATGAATGCTGAGGGCCTCCATCTGAAAAAGGTAAGCAGCTTTCATTAATCACCACTCTTGAGAGTGCCATCGTGGGACTCCTGCTGGGTACACTTCCAAACAAACAGGAAGAGGATTTAGGCTGCTTTTGTTGTTTTTTACCTTTTCCGAGCTACTGAAGCTGAACAGTTAAGGTGGTTATCATTTCATAAGAGGTGTAGGTGAAAATGAAAACTGTGTGGAAGGGAAGGAACTCAAATGCTCAGCAGAGAGAAGCAGAGTTGAGCAAGGGGTGTGAGTGCGCCAGCTGTGCCATGGATGGCGAGGCACAAAGGCCGGGCACCCAGAGAGCCAGAATTCTTGTTTGACTATCACTGGCAAGTGATAGCAAAGGTTGTCTGAGTGTTAACTTGGGCAAGCAGTTTCCTACCAAATACGGGCTTAGATAAGTTTGGAAGCAGGGCATGGGCAGCAACGCCTAGATGAAGGCTTAGAAGGCTGCATGTGGCTCATTCTCTCCCGATCCTCATTTCACAAACAGACACACTGAGATATCAACTTACTGCTTTTGTGAGGCTCAACTGAGATAGTTAAGTAACACCTTAGAGAATTTAAAAGCACAGTACAAATACACAGTACTCGTATCTCCCCACTTTCTTTTTCTTTCTTTTTTTTTTTAGTAAGACGGAGTCTCAGTTAAGTAACACCTTAGAGAACTTAAAAGCACAGTACAAATACATAGTACTAATATCTCCCCACTTTCTTTTTCTTTTTTTTTTCTTAAATAAGACGGAGTCTCACTTTTTTGCCCTGGATAGAGTGCCATGGTGTCACAGCTCACAGCAACCTCCAACTCCTGGGCTTAGATGATTCTCTTGCCTCAGCCTCCCAAGTAGCTGGGACTATAGGTACCTGCCACAACGCCTGGCTATTTTTTTTTTTTTTTTTGGTTGCAGTTTGGCCAGGGCCAGGTTTGAACCCGCCACCCCTGGTATATGGGGCTGGCACCCTACTCACTGAGCCACAGGCGCTGCCCAATATCTCCTCACTTTCAATAGTCAAATGGCTCAGCCAAGTGCCCAAAGGCCCAACAGTCAGGACAGGATGCAGGAGCAAAAGGCCAAAAGACTGACTCAAGTTCATCACCTCCAGCCAGCATGATCCAGCAGAGTAGAAGGCTGCTTGGCAGCAAGTGCTCCGAGTGCCAAAGCCCACACCTGTTCTAGAAACGTACATGCAGCTGGAAAAATGGGCTACAGTAGTGGTGGTACCCTACAGAGAGAGGGTGGCCACAGACCCCTGTTCCTTCGCTTGAGGTTATGTGCTGCACTTGTCCCTCACCCCAGCTCGTCTTCTGCTCCCTCTGGTACAGCCTGGTGGGAATAGCTCAAGACATGGCTGACACCTGTGCAGATGCTGCTCCCCACCCCTAATCTGGGGAAAGCATTGCTGCCCTCAATTACCACACAAACAAGACAGCCTAAGAAGAGCACACTAAGAAGTCCACTCTCTAAAGGTCAGCACTAGTCAGAGATTGGGCTTTTCCTGCCCTTAGAGAAGTTAGCACAGGGACCTGTAGCCACTGTTCATGGGGACAGTGGCAGCTGGTGGGGAGGGCAGCAGGGTCAAGGAGATCTAATTGTTTAATTTAAAAAAGACTCACAGGGCGGCGCCTGTGGCTCAAAGGGGTAGGGCGCCGGCCCCATATGCCAGAGGTGGCGGGTTCAAACCCAGCCCCGGCCAAAAAAAAAAAAAAAAACAACTGCAAAGAAGACTCACAGAAGCTATAAAAACCGATGAGAGAGCTGTCAACTTTCAACAGTAGACATTGTGTTTCTTAAGTCACTTTTTATAATGTTCTGTATTTCACAGATTGCTCAAAAAACAAAAGTACAAAAGCAGAAATGACCTTGCCGGCTTATTAAAAGAAAACAAAATATCAAAGTAGACCTATCCTAAGGCAGAGATCAGAAATGTAGTCAGAAAAAAGGTCAGGGAATTAAAAGTGACTGTGGCCACACAACAATTCTCTTTGGCCTTAGCGCCTAGCTGTACTATGCAAATCTCCCTAACTCTGAAAACTGTGTGCCTTCGAATATGTGCAGCACTGCTGAGCTATAGTTGCTATGGGAATGGCCCTACAGAAACAGATAATTGAGATGGAAGAGATGCATTGTTCCCCTTTGAATAAGCCCAGTAGTGCCTCCTATTGAGTCGCTGCCATCATTCCCCTGGGATATATTTCCTCAGATCTCCATGAAAACGTTGTACTGCTTAGTCTAAAATTTCCACCTTCTAAATGTTATTTAACTTCTCCCAACACTACTTTGCTGATCTTCAATGTGCTTCCACTTTCCTGCCTATTTGTTCAAGGCTGGCTGCAAGGCTAGATGCCTGCATGGAGCTGCTTGTAGTTGACCAACTGCTTCAACATGCAACCAAACTATTGCTTTGTTCTGCTTCCAGCTTCCGTGTAAAGGTAGGACAACCCTTGGCCCCCAAATTATGAGGGTAATTAAAAGTCACTGGTAACAAAAGAACGACCAAGACAAACACTGACAGAAGAAGCTAGACGGGAAAACCTCCAACAGCATAAGACTGGCTTCTCTTCAGCAGCAGAGCCAGAATTACCTTCTTCTTGATGCCGTCTTGGATGACTGTAGTCCGATAGAGTCTCAAGAGACCTTCCTCTGACAGGTTTCGCACCAAGCGGACAATGGACTTCTTACAGCACTTGGTGGACACACCTTCTTGCTTCTCCTGATCCATGATCATCTTCTGAATCCTGTTAACAGTTAACATCCCAAATCTCAACAGGAGGGCCTTCTTTAACACAGGTGACAGACACATGCCTAATGATATCTAATGCACACTAGGGAAGAATTAAAGAGGGTTTCGCTCACCCTGGAAAGGCTGACATCTTGAAATGTTAAAGATCATTTCTCTACATGGCAGAAGAGTTAATTAAGGACAAGCCACCAGTCACAGCACTCCACGTGCTGAACCTTTCACCAGCAACTTGAGAGACGACCTGATTTGTGACGACAGCAGAGACACTGAGCAACATGACAGAAATCCGTGGTCTCTGAGTCTACATGCTAATTTAACATCCAGCCAAGGGACACTCCAGTTCACCACTGTTCCCTCAGATAAGAAGCTCTTCTTGATTTCTCTCTTGGTATGTCTTACTCTCTAGAGCTTCCTGAGTCACTACAATAATATTTCTAGATCACTGATCATAGAAAGACAGGGCCAGAAGGGACATCAGGAACACCAAGCCAAAACCCCTCACTGCACAGAAAGGGGACTAAGGGGACAGCATCTGAAGATGGTTCCTGGGCCCACTTGGCCCTCACTACAGAGACCGAGTACAAAGTAGGACCCATGTCCTTGACTGGTGGGTAAGGTTCCTCTTCACGTGGCTTTCACACTCGGTGCCTCAGAAGCCCAGAAGATGCCACCCCAAGATGTGGTGGTAATAGAGGGTTATAATGACCAAACCAGAGCCTCTACTCCACCCAAACACAGAAGCTCTATGTGTGTTTCTTGTTTTTTCTTCCACAGAAGATTCTGTTAGAACAAAATCCCCCATGGAGAACTAAAAGTTTACAAGTAATGCTATTACCTGCCTTCACTCTCCTTAGCAATAATTTTCCAGGAAAGAAGAAAGGCAAATGCACTTTCCCCACAACTTCCATTTCTTCCTGTCTAACATATCGATATTCCTCCATGCCTACACTTTTTGCATAGTAAAACAAATGCTAATCCTTTCCACCACAGAGGGATACCACACAAATTATAAATTTATACAGTAGAACAGATTCAAATGCCTCTCAGCCCCTTCTGAGGCTTATGATGACTAACTGGGATTAGAATTGTTATTGATGACAGACAGACAGACAGATTATTCCTTACGTGAATAAGCTTTCGATTAAGCGGAGGTTGGTGACAGCTTCTATGATCAGATTCCTGCGTTTCAACAGTCTGTAAGTTTCATGGGGTTTGTCCTGGCCTGCGCCATGCCGCCCAGTCTTCTGGGAACTGCTACTCTCCTGGAACAGAGATCAAAAGCACGAGATCCAATGAGCTCAGCATGGCTTAGGGGCCACACACTAGTCTCACATGTGTACTTTCCTTAAGGAATTTCTACTTCCATCTTTCAAGAAGGAAAGTCAAGAGGTCTGTTCTCCTACACAGGATCCCACTGCCCTACCATTTCAGTACTTAGAAATAGCAAAGACACCTTCTAGCAGAGGACCCTGGGGCACCTGATAAGGAACAACTAGTTTCACAACAGAAATTAAAGGCATCTACTACAGCAACTCCTAAAAAAGAGGAAAGCATTCCCTCAATTTCTCTTGCTTCCTCCACAGTAGAGGGAAAGAAATTAAAGTACTTTCACTTACATACCAGTTACTTTATTAGGCTTTTATCATTAAAAACTCCAAATAACTTTATCAGTACTGTTGTATTTTGCTCAATGTTGCTGAGTAACTAACTATCCAGGGTGCCACACACTAACCATGTGCCAGGATGGTGCTTCTGACCCTACACAGAGGGCAATGTGGGAAGTCTCTGGGCCACAGAGAACATAGAGCAGAGGCAGGGTTTCACATCCAGTATAGGTTTCCATGAGGAAATTAGGATGAATGGATCTGTGCTTCCTTTTTTTATCCCTGTCCAAATGTCCACTTCTCTCTTAATGTCTTTCTGTCTTCCATGAGGTAAAAATGAACTTGTCCTACCTGCCCTTGGATCACAATGTTAAAGCCCAAATGTGAACCCTGAATGGAAAGGAAATCCTAACTCTAACATAAGCCTTGTGAATCATTGGGCCCAAATGACACGGCATTAAGTGACTGAATCACATAATTTCCTGTATTATTTGTCTCTTTTATTTAAATTTTTATAAAGTCAGAATCTTGTGGCTCGGTGCCCATAGCTTAGTGCTTAGGGCGCCAGCCACATGCACCGGGGTTGGTGGGTTCGAACCTGGCCCAAGCCTGCTAAACAGACAAACAACAACAACAACAATAGCAAAAAAATATTGCGCCAAAGGGAGGGAGGCTGAGGCAAGAGAATCACTTGAGCCCAAGAGTTTGAGGTTCCTGTGAGCTGTGTCGCCACATGCTATAGAACTCTATAGAGGGTGACATACTGAGACTCTTGTCTCAAAAAAAAAAAAGAATCTTTCTACTTTGCCAAGTTTGGTCTTCAACTCTGAGCCTCAAGCAGTCCTCCTGCCTCGGCCTCCCAAAGTGCTGGGATTACAGGTGTGAGTCACTGCACCAGCTATCAATTGACATTTAATCTTTCTAATTACCTTGATGAAAAAGCATTGGCCTGAATCTATTGCATCTTTAATAGCTGACATACAATAGTATCTGGCCAAGATACTGTGTCTTTTTTACAGTAAATTATCTTGGTCTTTCATCTAAAGTAGAGTTTCTCAACCTTGGCGGTACTGATGTTTAGGCTGGACAACTCTCTGTTGCAAGAGGCTGCCCTGCATATTATAAGGATATTTAACAGTATCTTGGTTTCTCCTACTCCATGTCTGCAGCAGACTCTCCACAAGCTGTGATACTAAAAAATGTCTCCAGATACTACTAAATGTGCCCTGTGGGCAAAAGTGGTTCAGGGTGAGAACTGCTGATCTAAATTAACCATACGAATCTTCCCTCTAAAATAAATTTAAGTGAAGAGAGTAAGCTGCTGGAAGTAAAAACACTGGGTAGATAACATGAGATTTCTGTGTGGACACAGGCTGTGGTAAGGTGCTGTGTGAGTGAGCACCACATTACTCCTTGGGAAGCCCCTAGCCATAAACTCAGGGCCCACACTCAGCATGGGTACTCAGTTACGGATTGTGCTATTGTCATGTTAATCCTTAGGGACAGAAAAGATGCATCTGCAGTTCATCTGCTATAGGCTCCTTTTCAGAGACAACACCCTCCTTCTGTGAGCACTGACCTTTGGGTTTTCCAGGCGGACCTCCTCGATCACAGCTATGTTGCCA
Source organism: Loris lydekkerianus (assembly GCA_963574355.1). NCBI lineage: Eukaryota > Metazoa > Chordata > Mammalia > Primates > Lorisidae > Loris > Loris lydekkerianus. Next base: position 26,208 of record CAUYPK010090537.1, read on the forward strand.
CTGCCACTGCCCAGGCAGTGGGAATCAAAGGATATGTTAGGGTCTGACGTGCCGCTGGTGTCCAAGACATTGTCCCTGCTTACTGAGCTCCGGCAGAGTTTCTCCTCAGCAGCTCCTGGGGAGGAAGATGGCTGCTTCTTCAGTGGCTGTAGGTTCAGGACCTTCCACCCACCTGTAGTGGAGGACAGAGGGAGAACAAATCAAGTGGAGGGCGAGAGGGACCTAGCAGGCTGGTGGAGGCTGTTCAGAGGGAGTTTACAGACAAGGTGGTGGACCAACAAGCAGCTCAGGGCCCCTTCTGGCCTTTCATCTAAGCAGGTTTCTCAACTCCAGCCGTGCTGACATTTGGACTGGACAGTCCTCTGTTCTGAGGGCTGCCCTGTGCATTGTAGGACATTTAACAGCATCCTGGCTTCTATCTACTCCATGCCAGTAGCATTTCCCTCCCTAAACTGTGACACTCAAAAATGTCTATGGACACTGCCAAATGTCCCCTGGGGAGCTCTTAACTGGGTACCAGATCTGCAAATTTGTCATCAGCACCACACTCCACACACTTCAAAAAACATCCTCTATAACTAAACTAAAACCTGAGATTCTTAAAGAGATGGTTGGAGGGAAAGAGGGAACTTATGAAATTCCACCCTTTTAATAATATGAATAAAACACAACCAAACAAAACATTTCCCAAGGAGAAATGACTGACAAGTAGCCAGGAGACAGACCATATGCCCCTCACCTCCAAACCTAAGAGATGTGGAGAGTGCCACCATCTGGCTCTAAATTAGGACAGTACCAAGGGGACCCACAGGTGCCAGCTGAACTGAACAGCTATTTCCTGCAATGCCCAGCAGCACCAGTGCACACAGTCCCTGCCCACTCTCGCCCTGACAAGTGCTCCTTACCCTTGGTCGGGGTCGAGTGATGAAAATGTGCCCCAGGCCCGAGGAGCGCAGAGGATCTCACATCCCCCTGGGACCCCTTGCCCTTCCGCTTGCTGCTGCTGCTGCCTTCCTCCTCACTGTCCGACTCGGAGAGGAATGTGTCTTCGCCTTCTGGCAGCAGCGACTCCTCCTGCACAGAGGCCAGGCTCACAGTGGTCAGGAGCTCACTCCGGGCCTTCTCCCTCTGGTACTGCCGACTCAGGTCACTCTCCTCCGCAAACACGCAGGAGATGTACTTGGTGGTCCGCTGCCGACCTTCATCTTCCATGAATCCCTAGAGGGAATTAGATGTGTTCATCACAGTCAAGAAAGGGCCTTGTTGGGCAGCGCCTATGTCTCAGTGAGTAGAGCACCAGCCCCATATACCAAGGGTGGTGGTTTTGAACCCAGCCCCAGCTAAACTGCAACCAAAAAATAGCTGGGCATTGTAGTAGGTGACTGTAGTCCCAGCTACTCGGGAGGCTCAGGCAAGAAAATCGCTTAAGCCTAAGAGCTAGAGGTTGCTGTGAGCTATGATGTTACCACACTCTATAGAGGGCAACAACAAAGTGAGACTCTGTCTCCAAGAAAGAAAAAAAGAAAAGAAAGGGCCCAGCACCCAAAGGCACTCAAGTGGCCTGTGGCCTGTGTTTCCTTATTCCAGCATTCACGTTTGTCTCCTGTCTCACATCTCACTGCCTGGGTCCCGGGTAGGTTACTCCCTCTTGTCTCTTCCTGTCTCATCATCCCTCAGGTCCTGCTTCCAGGGGCCTGTCAGACATTGTTTTCTAAAGTGTGATCCTGGGCTTGGTGCCCATAGCACAGTGGTTATGGTGCCGGCCATATACACCCAGGCTGGCAGGTTCAAAGGGCCAGCTGAACAACAATGACAACTGCAACAAGAAAGAAAATGGCTGGGCATTGTGGTGGGCACCTGTGGTCCCAGCTGCTTGGGAGGCTGAGGCAGGAGAATTGCTTGAGCCCAGGAGTTGGAGGTTGCATAGCACTCTACTGAGGGCAACATAGTGAAACTCTGTCTCAAAAAAAAAGAAAAGAAAAAAAATAATAAAGGGTGATCCTGAATTTGTATCTGTTCTATGAGACCATGGGGGACAGAGTCCCAACTTGGTCTTCCATGTAGCCTCACTGCCTGGCAAAAAATGGTCCACAAGTAGTGTTTTTACTCAGAATTCAATTGTTTCTACATACTAAAGAGCCAGGCCTGGAAGGCACCAGCTCCACCTTGCCACCACCATAGGGACTGGGGGAAATGGGCATCACCAATCCATATCCATTTTGTCTTCCAGAACAAGGGAACGGGGCTCTTCCCCAGCCCTTAAAGGGAAAAAGAGTAGCATCTTCTATGCATTAGCCACATGCCAGGGAAGGTGCTGTGTGCTCTGCAGTCATCAGCTTAGCTACAATATACTGCCTTCCAGTAAAACGGCCAAAACATGTGCAGGCAGAGAGTGACACACCAGGGACTGAGTAGACAGGTCTGATTACAAAAGGGGAGTGTCAGACAGGCAAGGTTGGGTTGGCCAATTACATGTTCTCAGGAGCCAGGTAGGTGGGGTCCAGGTGGGGACAAAGGAACCCTGGAGAGCACCACTTTTCTCAAGGGGGTGGATGAATACTAGCCAGTGCCAGCTGACTGCTCCCCTCCCCTTGTGGCCACTTCACTTTCCAACTCTCCAATGCTGACAGCTCATCCAATTTTTATTTTATTTTCTGGAGACAGAGTCACTTTGTTGCCCCCAGTAGAGCGCTGAGGTGTCATAGTCACAACAACTTCAACCTCTTGGGCTTAAGTGATTCTCTTGCCTAAGCCTCCTGAGTAGCTGGGATTAGGCTCCCAGCACAATGCCTGGCTATATTTTAGAGATGGTGTATCACTCTTGCTCAGGCTGGTCTGGAACTCCTGAGCTCAATCTGCCTGCCTCGGCCTCCCACATAGTGCTGGGATTACAGGTGTTAGCCACTGTGCCCAGCCATCCAATTTTTTTTTTTTTTTTGAGATAGTCTCACTATGTTGCCCTTAGTAGAGTGCCATGGCATCATACCTCACAGCAACCTCAAACTCTTAGGCTTAAGCAATTCTGTTGCCACAGCCTTCCCAGTAGCAGGGACTATAAGTGCCTGCCACAATGACTATTTTTTTTGCTGTTGTTGTTGTAGTTATCATTGTTGTTGAGCAGGTCTGGGCCGGGCATAAACCCACCAGCCCTGGTATCTGTGGCTGGCACCATAATCACTGAGCTATAGGCACCGAGCTAGGCCATCCAATTTTTAAAAAGTGAAAACAGTCCAGGCTGGATGGCTCACACCTATAACCATAGCCCTCTGGGAGGCCAAGGCCAGTGGATTATCTAAGTTCAGGAGTTTGACACCAGCCTGAGGAAGAGGGACACCCCATCTCTATTAAAAAATAGAAAAAGTAGGCTCTGCACCTATGGCTCAAGCAGCTAAGGCACCAGCCACATACACTTGAGCTGGCGTGTTCAAATCCAGCCCGGGCCCACCAAACAATGATGGCTATAACCAAAAAATAGCCAGGCGTTGTGGCAGGTGCCTGTAGTCCCAGCTACTTGGGAGGCGGAGGCAGGAGAACTGCTTGAGCCCAGGAGTTGGAGGCTGCTGTGAGCTGTGATGCCACAGCACTCTTCCCAGGGAAGATAGCTGGGAAGACACCCTGTCCCAGGGTGACAGTTTGAGGCTCTGTCTCAAAAAATCAAAAAACAAAAACAAACAAACAAACAAACAAAAAACAAACAAACAGAAAAAGTAGCTGAGTATCCTGGCAGGCACCCATAGTCCCAGGTACTCAGGGAGGCTGAGGCAAGAGAATAGCTTGAACCCAGGAGTTTGAGATTGCTGTGAGCTCCAATGCAAGGGTACTCTAGCCTGGGACAACAGAGTGAGACTACCTCAAAAAAAAGAAAAAAAAGTGAAAACAAAAACACAGCAGGGTAGAAACATACATGCCTGGGGTCTGCATTCAGCACTTGAGTAGGCACTTGTCCTTGATGGGGATGGCAGGTGACCTAGTTTCCTGACTCTCTGAGATGGTACTTCCTAATCACACTGTGTGCACATCTAAGACAATGAATTGTAGGGAGGCCTCTGGATGTTAGATGTTACCTTGACAACTTTGAATCTTTGAAGAAGCCGGCACAGCATTCTTGCTTCTAGTTTTCCCACATTCATAGCTACTCGGATTTCAGCTTGGGAAATTCCTTTCGTGCCTCTGCGCTCAACTGTAGGAAACAATACACATGAACCCAAACCTCTGCAAAGGAGGTGTTCTGCGTGGTCAATTCCCACACTACTTTATAAGCAAAGACAGTTCAATGTGGTGAAACCAACGGACAGAATAAAATACACAGTATTGCTGTCCCTCTCCTCCCAAGACTCTGAGTAACAATGTTGTACTATACCACTACCAATAATAATGCCAATAGCTAATTTTTGAGTGCTTACTACCTGACTCTTCCGCATTCAAACACTAAGTATCAGGTGATCGAAGGCTGATCTACTAAGTTCTAAGAACATTCTCACTCTGTGCCCTGGGCAAAGTACTGTGGCTTTATAGCTATAGTAATCTCAAACTCTTAGACTCAAGTGATCCTCCTGCCTCACCCTCCCAAGTAGATGGGACTACAGGTGCCCATCACAACACCTGGCTTAATTTTTCTATTTTTTTAGTAGATACAGGATCTTGCTCTTGCCAGGCTGATCTTGAACTCCTGAGCTCAAGTGATCCCCCCTCAGCCTTCCCCAAAGTGTTAGGATTATAGGTGTAAGCCACCAAGTTTGGCCTTAAAATAATTTTTAATGAAGAACTTTCTTAAATGTGCATTTTTTTTGGGGGGGGGGAGGGGACAGAGTTTCACTATGTTACCCTCAGTAGAGTGTCATGGCATCACAGCTCACAGCACCCTCAAACTCTTGGATATAAGCAATTCTTTTGCCTCAGCCTCGCAAGTAGCCAGGACAACAGCCACCTCAACGCCCTGGCTGTTTTTACTTGTTGTTGTAGTTGTCATTGTCATTTGGCAGGCCCAAGGCCGGGCTGCAAACTGCCAGCTCCAGTGTGTGTGGCTGGCGCCCTAGCAGCTGAGCTATAGGCACCAAGCTTTCAATGTGCATTTTTCACTATCTTTCTCAGTAGATGCACGGGCACTATGGTGGACACTGACAATTGCATTGTCTTGTAATGGTCATGTGAGCAAGGACTGGGTAGGAACAGACAATGCTGGTTAGCCCTGCAGTAAATGACCTGCAGATGATGGTGCCCTATGGTCTGTTCCATGTGGCTTGTCAGCTCTCTTCCCGTTGTTTCCCAGTACTGTTATTGCATCTACCTCTATGAGGCCCTTTTAACTCCTCGTCCTAAGCTGGGCCTGAGAACTCTTGAGGGAGACTGCTGGGGGTAGTGAGGTAGGCCAGTGAAGTATGTGAACTGCAAGGCAGACATGGTGGCAAAGTTCTCTGATGGTTCAGAAATATTTTCCCCTTTATTTCCTGATGCAGCCACATATTTGAGGCTGCGAGGTTGCAATCAACCTGGATAAAGGAGGTTTTACTACATTTTACAGATATAAAATTAAGTATCAGACTTAAAAGAGAAGACTGGGATATGTTCCTATATTGAACTAGCAACATGCTAAAAGTGGGGATGAAGGGATTATGGTCAGCTGTTCCCTAAGTGTGTTGTGAGGAATCCGTCCTGAGAGATGTTAAGAGAACTGGCAAACAGTCCCCTAAACAGGATGTTCCATTGCCAGCACAGCTTCTGACCTCCCTGCTCAATCAGGCCTGCAGCCACTTCACCTTCCACTCTGTACTCCTCCTGACTCTGGGTCACTGCTGTCCTACACAGATTTTAGGGGACTGAGTGGATGGCTCCCTCTATTCCTAGATTCCCAGCAAACAGGGACTGAGACCAATCTTGGAAGGCAATATGTAGCTTAAATCTTTGAATAGTAATATCTACTAATACCTAAAACCTTTGAATAGTAACAACTACATTTTTCTTCATGCTTTCTAGCACTAGGCACTACACTGACTACCTGACTCTTCCACATTCCACTACACTAGATATTTTAATTCTGTGTTATTTATCTTCATAATGTGCTGGTGTGGGTATTATCCCCAGGTGATAGTTAACTTGACTAGATTGTGGAATACCCAGATAACTGGCAAAGCTTTATTTCTGGGGTATTTGTGAGGGTGTTTCTGGAGGCAGGGGCATGTGACTGCTTGGACTAAGAGGAAAAGATCTGGCTAGGTGCAATGGCTCCCACCTTTAATTCTAGCACTCTGGCAAGCCAAGGAGGAAAGATTGCCTGAGCTCAGGAGTTCGAGCCCAGGATGAACAAGAGTGAAACCCCATCTCTAATAAAAAGAGAAAAACTAGGGTGGTGTCTGTGGCTCAAAGGAGTAAGGTGCCGGCCCCATATAACCAGAGGTGGCAGGTTCAAACCTGGCCCCGGCCAAAAACTGCACCAAAAAAAAAAAAAAAAAAAAAAAGAGAGAGAGAGAGAAGAAAAACTAGCTGGGCATTGTGGTGGATGTCTGTAGTCTCACCTACTCAGGAGGCTGAAGCAAGAGGATCACTTAAGCACAAGAGTTTGAAGTTGCTGTGAGGTATGACAATGCCACAGCATTCTACACAGGGCACAGAGTGAGACATTGTCTTTTAAAAAAAAAAAAAAAGAGGAGGAGAAGATCTACCCTCAATATGGGCAGCACCATCTAATCAGCCAGCAGGGGTGGGGAATCTGCAGCCTTAAGCTTACATATGGCCTTCTAGATCCTTAAGTGCAGTCTTTTGACTGAATCTAAATTTTAATCCAGATTTTTTGTTTTGAGACAGAGTCTCAATCTGTTGCCCTGGGTAGAATGCTGTGGTGTCATAGCTCATAGCAACCCCAAACTCTTGGGTTCAAGCAATCCTCCTGGCTTCAGCCTCCCAATGAGTTGGGACTACCAGTGCACAAGACAATGCCTGGCTAGTTTTTCTATTTGTAGTAGAGACGGGGTCTCACTCTTGCTCAGGCTGGTCTCAAACTCCTAACCTCAGGCAATCCACCTGCCTTGGCCTCCTAGAGTGCTAGCATTACAGGAGTGGCCCACCTTGCCCAGCCCTTAATCTAGGGTTTTAAAGGATTTGTTCTGCAAAAATCTGGATTTGGTCCAAAAGCTGCACTTAAGGGGAAGGTGGCCACAAGTAACCTTAGGCTGCAGGTTCCACACCCCTGTTAGGGCCTGGATATAGCAGAAAGGCAGAGGAAAGGCACATGTGCCCTCTGTTCTGGAGCTAGAACTTCCTGCTCCTTCTCTTGGACATCAGGACTCTCTGGGCTTTGGGCTCTAGGACTTGTTCCAGTGGCTTCCCTGGTCCTCTAGTGTACACATAGCTCACCACAGGACTTAGGTCCCATAGCTAAATGAATTGGTTCCCCTAATAAATTTCCTCTCATATATCTATATAAATTATCCTACTGGTTATATCTCTCTGAAGAGCCTTAACACACTGTATTTTATAGATGAGGAAATTGAGGCTCGAGACCCTGCTAAGTGGCAGAGCAAGGTTTCACATTCCAATCTAACCTCTAAACCAGTATTTTCTTATCTTTTTTATTTCATGGCACATTGAACCTATAGTTAAACTTCCATAGCTTACTTAAATAATGTTGATAAAAAAAAAGAATTAAAGGAAAAAGAATATACTTAACTATGCTTTGAACATCTTTCAAAAATAATTTACTAATCTTTCAAAATTTTTACTGCATACCTAAGATCCTCTCATATCACATCAGTGTGCCATGGCACTGCAGTTGAATATCACTGCTCTAAACCCTTCAAGGGAACCGTGGTGCCTCCTTCCACGTGACATTCTCTTTTGGTACATGGACAAAACATTTCTTGACTCAAACGCTTGGGAACCACATCCGAGCAGATGTGAAAACAGGACTTACTGAGGTCGTAGGTCTGCGTGAGCATATCCCGCTCAAACACGATGTCCACTGGAGGCACTCCCTTGGAGATGACCTCCTCATCCTCGTCCTCCTCCTGGTCATCTTCTACCTTCCGCTTAAATTCCTTCAGCTGCTTGAGGCATCGAACCATGACATCAGTCCCTAAGAACACAGCACAGGTTTTCCCAGCAAATGAGCAAAAACAGTGTAGCGGTAGAGGGTGGGAGAGGTGAGGGGTCTTCAGATGTTATAGTAGACTTCGGCAGAGAGCCTGAGAAAGGTCATATACATCATCATGTTTTGGAACATGTCTTGGTGCGCGAGACCTCAAAATGTATTCCATAAAAAGGCCTTTTATTTTTAATAGGATTAGTAAACAAAGAAATGCAAATAAAAGGAATAAGGAGGTGCCACCCCCTTTCCTGCAGGAGACCAGTGCCATGACAATATGAAACATGCCTGTTTCTTTCCAGCATGAGCCCATGCTCAGGAGGCACCCAAGTAGTATTTGCTAAAAAGATGAAAATCATTATTCCTTTTGAGCTAATCTCACTGTCAATAAGGTGTGGCAGCAGTGCAAATGAGTTCCATAACCCTTGTAGAGCATTTCAGGAGGTCTTTGCAATGATTCCAAGCGTGGGAATTTATTCCAAAAGAACAACTCAAAAAGAGGCACAGTCAACTGGTCCTAATAGGAGGTCCATCACAGCACTCTTTATGGCATTAGCCCTTATGAGTAATTATTAAACAACCAGCAACAGGGGACTAAGCAGTGGCATATCAATAAGCCACCACATTCTCTACGCACTAGCTAGTGTCTGCCTTCAAATTCTCCCCCTGTGCCTATATCACAATCTACAAAAATAGGAAATAGGAAAAAATAACAAGCTATAACAAGTTGTGCCTATAGCTATGAGAAAATATGTCTAAATATGTTAACAGATAAAAACTAGAAAGATACAAGGAAAAACAGAAACATCTGGATACCTACACGTGCTAACTCATTTAATCCTAACAACCCTATGGATGAAGAAACTGAGGCAGGGAGGGGTTAAATAACTCGCCCAAGATCTCACCAGCTTGTAAAGAAAGCAGTGGTTCTCAAACTTCCTAATGCCATAGCCCTTTAATACAGTTCCTGTGGGTTGCGACCCACAGGTTGAGAACCACTGTTGTAAAGGATGGGCAAAGGTTACCCAGGCAGGGTCACAGATCTCCAACATGGAACACTGACACGTCCCATGATACACGATAACATGGGAGATGGACTGACGGACCCTCAAAGATGTCCATGTCCTAATGTCTGGAACCATGGCAAAGGGGACTTTGTAGAAGTGATTAAGGACTATTTCTTTTTCGTATGTTATTGTCGTGGTAGTGAAGTTAAGGATTTGGAGATGAGATTAGCCTAGATTCTCTAGGTAGGCCTAGTGTAGTATCACATAGTCCTTATAAGAGGGAGGCAGGGGGTCAGAGGTGACAGTCTGGAAGACCCAACACTATGAGGTTTGAAGATGAAGGAAGAGATCCCATGCTAAGCAATGTAGGTGATTTCAAAGAAACTAAAAAAGGCCAAGGAATGGTTTTTCTCCCAGAGCCTCCAGAATAAACACAGACATCTTGACTTAAGCTCAGTGAAATTATTTCAGATAGTAATAAATTTGTGTTGTTTGTAAGTCACTATGTTGGTAGTAATTTGTTATAGCAGTCACAGTAAGAACGCAGACTTTTTCTCTAGCATACTGATGTGCAGAATCAGTAGGCACTGCAGCTGGGAGAAGGTGCTAAAGCTGGTCTCTGTGACCCAGCCCCTCTTGGGCAGCTGCTGTGGCCCACTGAGGCCCTGCCTGTGAGATGTGAAATAACCTGAACACAGAAGACTGAGGCCTAACCACCTTGACCTGGGCAGTGGAATTCCCCTGGGGACTGAGCACAAGGCTTGTAGGTGAAGTTCACAAACAAGCACCCAGGGCCTTGACTTCATTAAAGACTCACCCAGGGAGTGAGGGCAGACCATCAGCAAGAGTGCAAGGGGCCCCAGCCGTCCCCAGGCACTAGCCTGGTACTGATTCCTTTCACTCCTCGCTGCAACAGAAAGTCCCCCAGAGCATGGCATTTCATTAGAAGGCTCCCTCTGCTCCTGGCAGGTCCTCCCCTAGGGATTCCTGCTTTTTGTTTTGTTTTTTTGAGATAGAGTCTTGCTCTGAGGCCCAGGCTGGAGTGCAGAAGCATGATTATAGCTCAATGTAGTCTTGAACTCCTGGGCTCCAGCAATCCTCATGCTTCAGCCTTCTGAGGACTATAAGCTCATGATACTGTGCCCAGCAGGCTCCTACTTTCCCCTGTGGCTCTGCCCTGTACCCAAGGCCCTGTTCTGCCCTGATCCATCATCTTTCTTTCCCAGAAAGGAAACGTTAGGCAACCAGGAGGGAAGGTTTGGGGAGGAAGGGATGCTTGGGTCCATCTGAATGGGTGAAAACTATTTGAAGGTTCAGATGCCCAGGTTGGGGGGTTGGGGTTCCCTTAGGGGTTCTTTTGGATTTCCTTCTACCAGCAGCCCTCCAGCCCTTGGTGGTCAGCACAGCCAGCTCGCAGGCAGATACAGACCAACAAGCCACTCCCCACTGGATCTCCCTCTCTGTCCTCTATTAAAGCCCCACTCAAGTGAGGGTGAGCCCACTGGGGTGCTCACAAAAAGCAACCTGCTGCCTCCTAATAATAACACTACAACCATTTATCAACCATGCACCATGCCCTGGTCACTGTTCTGCATTCTCTGTGTGTGCTGTACAAGTTGCTCCTCACCAAGCCTTAGGAAGTAAAGGCTTACTCCTACTGCCCACACGAGAGCACCAAGGAACTAAGAAACTTGTCTGAACAACTGCCCCTCAGCAAGTGAGGAGCTGGCACTTGCTGAACTCTGGCACTCAGGCTCTAAACCTTTAGTGACATGTGCCCCTGAGAAAAGCCAAGTGACCCAGGGCCACGGAGGCTGGCTTCTGCCTGAGAAGCAGCAAAATACAGCTCTCAGGAGGCAGGTCAGGAGCTCTGCCCACTGGCAGCCCAGCAGTATTCCCCCTCACTCTTCCTTAGCCTCTATAAGGAGCTAGTTAGCTAGAAAATACCCCACACAGCCTTCAAATTAAGCACAAGCAGAAGAGGAGAAACATTGCTAGCCATGTATGAACTCAGTGGGCAAAGAGGGAAAACATCCTCTCAGCCTTTGGAGCTTTTGACCTTCTCATCACTGAGTCGGGTCACTGCTCTCACCCCTCTACTGCTGTGGCCCGGGACACAATCACAGCCTTCCTCAGTGGCACAAATGCCCCTCCTACTGACAGCCAGGACAGTTGAGGGGGAGGGGAGAGAAACTCTTAGGCTCCAGGGCCAGGCACACAGAGGTTTCCATCTCAGCATCTTTGGGGAAATTAATGAGCGTAACTCTTATTTTCCAATCAGTAAAATGGGATGATAATGTTTTCCAATTCACAATGTTAATGCTCAGATGACCAATATCTGTCCTGAGACTGGCATGGACCAGTGGGTATCCCATATCTGATGTGAGCCAGGCACCATGCCGTGGGTGTTACATCAATTAACCTATAAAATCTCACAATCTCAAGGCAGGCCACCCCCTGTAGCTCCACTTTACAAATGGGGGAGCTGAGGCACTTATTTGAAGTGATAGGGCTATGAAGTGGCAGAGCTAGGCCCAGGCTGTCCACCTCCAGAGATGATGCTCTTAACCAATAGGGTAGCTATTCTGAACAGTATCACCAGCACCTAGGGATGTGCCACATGTTAGTGGAATTAAAGATAGTTGATCCCTTCCTGCTGTAGGATAAGCACCATAGCTGGCCTCTAGTGGTGGTGGTCTGGCTCCTGTACTCATGGAACTCACCTCCACCATGGCTGAGCATGGGGTTCAGGAAGGCCCTTAGACAGCCAGGCTGCTAGCCAGGAGAGGCTGAGGGTGATGACCAGGGATGAGGAGATATTCCCTGTGATATAGTAGACCTCATTAACCCCAAGACTGATGAGGAGGAGTGTACGACCTAGAAAAGGAGCTATGGGTGGGCCTAGCGCTAGTAAGGCTGTGGTGGCTTCAGGGAGCCTGAAGGGACTCATGCAAGGGCCAGCCTGCTGGTGGGTGCTGGGCAACAGGGTGTGTGGCTCTGCCTATGACACCGAGCACAGCTAATTTCCTTGCCATGAATCCTAACCACACTTTCTTCTCATCCCTCAGACAAGTTTTATTTACCCACACTGGGTCAGGCTCTGCTCCTTCTCAACACACCAATCCCAGAAACACCCCCCTTCCCTAAGCTGTGTCATGCACACCTTCACTGTGGAAATCCTGTGTTAGACGAGCAGCAGAGCACAGATCAGAACTGCCATAGAGCTGGCCATGAGCCCTGCCATCATAGGAAGACTGGCCACGCTGGTTGACCTCCCTCAACCTTAAATGGAAACTAGGGCTAACAACAGTGTTCAGCCCCATGGGGCTGTGGGGAGAACTGCAAGGGACAAGGCAGGTACATGGTGAAAAGCAGTGCAGTCTGTGCTTCATGCTTCCAAGGGACCACTTGTAATCAGTTCCACTAGCCCTTTATGCCTTTCCCACAGTTCTACTAGCCTCAGAATTTTAGTTTTTATTATTAAAATCCCTTCAGCTCCTACTTGTCTTTCTTCAGGAGCCTCGTCCAGATGACATGTCAGCTAAAGCCAAAAGCAAAAGGGGCCAGGGTGAGACCCGTGTAAGCCCATGTAATCAAGGATGAATGCAGCCCATCACTTCATCTGAGTTGCCACCTCATTTACCAGCAATTCCCCTTGAAGGAAATGGGGACCTGCTAATGGCAACCACTGATCTGCAGGGCTTTCTTTCCAGGAACAAAGGCAGGAGAGATAGGACCAGCACACATTCACAAGCACAAGGCGTTTTAGGCAATTTAGAGATGGCACACTAATGTCAGCAGTTCAACACAAAGGAGTCACGTAGATCTTTTGTGTCCAAGATCCAGGTCAGGCTGAATTTAGACATTCTGAAGACCCAGAAAGGGAAAAGGGAAGGAATAAAGCCTTACTGAGCACCCACTATGATGCACTGTTAGGCGTTTTCAGAAGCTATTTTACTTACTTATCACGTGGATTCTGCAAGTTATTATTGCTATTTTAGGAAAAAAACTGATGCTCAGAGGGGTCATGTGATCTAACCAATGTCTTCCACACCAGCCTACCTGGTCAGGCTAGAATTCCAAATTTCTTTCAAAAAGCACTACTCACTACAAAGGAGAACGAACCCACAGTAACAGCTGTGAAGTGGAACTAATAGCCCGTGTTTTTCACACGCCCACTGAAAATTCTCATCTGGCCTCCTAGCAAAACGGTGCTCTTGAGTATGATTAACCTGGGAGAGAACAAAAGCAAGATGGGAACAAGTGAGTCCCGGGACAGCTTTTCTCTTAAAGGGTCACAAGCAAAGGAGCAATCCTACCAGTGATCCAGGCAGATGTTAGATAGATTCACAGTGTTTCCTCTACCCCACCCCCCAAACACACAGACACACAAACACCCCTGAGCAGGAAGACAGGCTGGCTAGTGCTGGGAGTCCTTCAGGTAGTGTGGACAACTGAAACAGTCAGCAAGCCCACAGCCCAAGTGCACAGTAGCCTCACTAGAAGCAGGAAGCACAGAATTCAAGGCAGCCTGCAAAGGTAGAGGAGGCTGCCACTATCCACACCCCAGGGCAGGTTAGAAGTATGGGCTCTTGGCTCGACACCTATAGCTCAGCGGCTAGGTCACCGGCCACATGCACCAGGGCTGGTGGGTTTGAGACCAGCGTGGGCCTGCCAAACAATTAACAAATACAACAACAACAAAATAGCTGGGTGTTGTGGTAGGTACCTGTAGTCCCAGTTTCTTAGGAGGCTGAGGCAAGAGAATTGCTTGAGCCCAAGAGTTTGAGACACCACAACACTCTACCTAAGAGCAACACAGTGAGACTCTGTCTCAGAAAAATAAAAAGTACAGCCTCTTGTGTCAATACTACCTCTGTCAGCCTGCGCCAGATGTATGACTTGGCTAAGTGAAGTGTGCTCTAGGCCTCAGTCTCCATAGGTATAAACTGTGGATAAGAATGGTAACTTCTTCAGAGTACCCAGATCATAATGCTCAATAAATACTTGCTGCTGCTTTTATCACGACTACTGTCATTACTATAACTCTGGGAAAACATGGCTTTTGAAGACCATGTGTCATACCTACTCACCTGAGCTGAAAATGTCAGAAAATAACTTGGGGCCTTTAATTTAGTTTGATTCCAAAAGCATTTATTCTATGCCGGGCCTAGAACATATCCAGACGGATAAGGCAGGTTTCTTGCCCCTACAAAAGGTCGCATCTGAGAGGCCAGGCAGCACAGAAAACATAACGTGCTCAGGCTTCATACAAGCCTGGATTTGAATCTGGGTTTCCCATGAGGAAACTACTTATCTCTCTTGAGATCAAAGCTCCTCATCAGTAAAACAGGGCTAATTCTAACAGCATGTCTAGAATGAGCCAGTAGCGAGGCCCAAATGAGTAGTAAATGAGGTGCCCTAGCATGACACTGGAAACACACTAGGTGCTCAGTGCATGCGCTCTGGCTGGACAGCTACTGTAGGAGCTAGGCACACTGAGAAATACGCTACCATATCCTCAGGGCTCAGCTTCAAGCATGCACAGAACTCGGAAATGAGAGAAAGGCAGGGGGTGGGCTAGGCAGGGAAGGTAATGTTTGGGTGGGATAGTAAAGGATATGTTAGGATTAGAAAAGTAAGACAGAAGAGGACAGGTATTCCAGGCAGAGGAACAGCATAAGCCAAAGCTCTGAGATAGAAAAGGGTCCGCTGGGGAAGTGGAGGAGGAAGACCAGGAATGATGATGAGAATGTAAAGAAAGGCAGACTGCAGAAAGTTTCTATGCCAAGTGCAGGATGTTTTTGTTTTCGTTTTGTAGGAGGCAGATCCACAGGTCCTGGGAGCTGGCCCTGGCTGGCTTTTCCTGTAGGCCCTGTCCCCTGGCTCACCTTTTCTCCTGAGTTCAGTCTAGTCTCTCATGGGAGGTAGTGAAAGAACTGACTGATGCACGGCCTCAAGAGATACCCTTCCTGTGTTCAAATCCCTTCGATTTGAATCATTAACAGGATATAGTAAACCATGAACATTAACATGGCAAAACAATTACCCAAGTGATTAAAGGTTACTAGGTAAAAAAGTTTAAAGTGATTATCATCATTAGTAATTAAGTAAAAGAAACAAAAGCATGTTAATATGGCAGAAGTTATTAATCACTTCGGTCACTGTTAACATAAATCCTACTTATTTGTAATTGTTTAAATCGTTTCCCCAGCACCATTAAGTTTCTAAGATTTTAAAATTTCTGACATCTTTCTCTATTCTTTTTATGTTTATGCTCACTTTTATCCTTTTTGCTTTTCTGATCCTCATTCCTTTTAATTCAAGTATTTTAGTTCGAAGTTCTTTTGAACTTTTATTTATTGCATTTAAATAATTATTGGAAGGGCTCATTTCTCTTTTTTTCTTAGCTTTTAGACCTCAATCTGACTAGCTTTTAAAATGCCTCCTTTTGCCATGTTAATGTTCATGGTTTACTATATCCTGTTAATGATTCTTTTTTTTTTTAATTTTATGTAGGAGATATAGGCTCACAGTGCCCCTTGGTAGAGTGCTGTGGTGTCATAGCTCACAGCAACCTCAAACTTAAGTGATCCCCTTGCCTCACCCTCCTTAGTAGCTGGGACTGCAGGCGCTCACCTATCAATGATTCATGATTTGGTTTTTATTTTATATAAATTTTTAACAGTTTTAACACATCACACAATTCACTCATTTAACCTGCACAAATCAATCCTTGCTGAGCTTATGCACAGGTCTGCATGCTCATCACCAGTCCACTCTAGAACATTCTCATCAACCCAAACTGATTAGCTATTGCTCCTCTCTCTGCTTGCCCCTAAATTCTCATTGATCTACTTCTGGATTTCCCTATTCTGGATTTTCCTATAAATGGAATCATATAGTAATGGCCTTTAGTGACTGGCCATTATTTTCATATCAAATGGTCTTGGCACCCTGCCCCAAATCAGTTGATCACAGACGTATGGGTTTATTTCTGGACTCTCAAATCTATTCCATTCATCTTTATATACTATCCTTGTGCCAATATCATACTTTGCTTTACATCAAGTTTTGAAAGTGGGTGGTGCCTGTGGCTCAAAGGAGTAGGGTGCCAGCCCATATGCCGGAGGTGGTGGGTTCAAGCCCAGCCCTGGACAAAAACTACAAAAAAAAAAAAAAAGAAAGAAAGAAAAAAGAAAAAGAAAAAGAAAAAAAGAAAAAAAATTCCAAGGCTTTGCTTAGTTTCACTTTCCTATGCCAAAAAAAAAAAAATAAAACAAAGAAAAAAGAAAAAAGTTTTGAAAGTGAGAAGTTCTCCCACTTTAATCTTCTTTTTCAGGATTGTTTTACCTTTAGGATTCCTTTTCAATGCCCTGTGAATTTTAGAATCAGCCTATTAATGTTTACAAAAAAGTCAGCGGAGATTCTGCTATGAATGGTGTGTAATCAGTAGATTGGTTTGGGGAGTATTACACAGAGGCAAGGGCTATGAGGAGAGTCCACAGTAAACAGGGGAATATGACTAGTGTAGTTCACTGTCCCATACCTTTCAGTACTAGACTCATCTTGTCACTGAACCTGGAGAACCCACTCAAAAGACCATCTCAGTCATCAGCCCCAAGGAGCACAGCTGCAGTCAATTGCTTCCAACTGTGATCATTTTCTGAGGGACTGAAAAGTTAACTTCTGCTTTTCTTCCTTCCTTTTCTCAGCACAATTTTAAACACAGGATGACTGGTAAAGACTTGAAGAAAATAATCCAAATTTGCAAAACAGATCAGTTCAGGGTGATTGTTTTCATTACAAAGGTTTTTTTTTCACTTTTTACAAAATAAATCACTGCAATATTCTATCCAATGAAATATGCATTTCAAATATGCCTAAATCCAAGCTCTTTAAGAAATTTTATTTTATTTACATTTTTTGTGAGATAATCTCAAGCTGTAGGCCCTGGGTAGAGTGCCGTAGTGTCACAGCTCACAGCAACCTTAAACTCTTGGGCCCAAGCGATTCTCTTGCCTCAGGCTCGCAAGTAGCTGGGACTACAGGCGCCCATCACAATGCCCGGCTAGTTTCTTATGTTGTTGTTGTCGCAGTTGTCGTTGTTTTAGCTGGCCCGGGCTGGGTTTGAACCCACCAGCCTTGGTGCATGGGGCCAGCGCCCTGCCCACTGAGCTACAGGCGCTGCCTTCTTTAAGAAATTTTAGAAATAATTTGCGTACTAAACCCTAGGCACACCTGTAAAGTTACATGAAGTAATACATCATCTTCATTTATTATTGAAGATTTTTTCTACTCCATAATTTCTTAAAAGGAAGTTTTTGCATTAATTTTGAAAATCAGAGAAACAAGCTCAAGGGAAGAACTTAACTCTGAAAACTGTGCATTCATCCCATCTCCTACACAAAAAAAGTAACTGAAATGGCACTTAATTAAATGTGCTAAGCGTGTATTTGGTTCCTAGTCTGTTCCAAGCAGACATGGGCACAGGCTTACAATCTAGCTGGAAAAAAAGTCACACTGATAAATAACTGAGCTGCAATGCACCATGGAAGTGAGAGGACTGACCGTGAGCCTTGGTTTCCAGCCTGAGCAACACAGAAGTAGACAACAGGGCAGGCAAAGAGACCACTGTGGGAATGAGATGAGCCTCCTGGGATCAGAATGGCTCAGCATGTGAAAGTCTAAATATTCTGATTGTCATCATCATGGGTGCCTGCCCTCTTAATCTCACATGAGGAGCTGAAGCTACCATTATTTGTGCTCTGAGTCCCACTGACTCTTCTTCTGCGAAGTCTCCTCCCAGATGACTAGGACCACTCACTGTGCAGGACCCACAGATGGGAGCACCTCCAAGGGTCAGGGAGATGACACACCAGAGTGAAGCAGCCTGTGGGTTACACAGCAGCAAGCAGAGTATTCTTGGTGATGATGAAGGTAGGTGCCATGGAAATGGAACAACACTTCTCTACCTAGCCAAATGCTATTAAATAAATGCAATCCAATGTTGCCTAATTTTGTTTTTATAGAGATACTAAAAGTCAAACATTTTAGGTGAAAATTTCTGATTATTGGAGCGGCGCCTGTGGCTCAAAGGAGTAGGGCACCAGCCCCATATACCGGAGGTGGCGGGTTCAAACCCAGCCCCAGACAAAAACTGAAAGAAAATTTCTGATTTTTAAATGCCAATAACAAATTTGATGAAAACAGGCAGGGCGCGGTGGCTCATGCCTATAATCCTAGCACTCTGGGGCAGTGCCCATAGCTCTGTGGGTAAGGCGCCAGCCACATACACCAGGGCTGGTGGTTCTGAACCTGGCCAGGGCCAGCTAAAACAATGATGATGACAACAACAACAACAAAAATAGCCGGGCATTGTGGAAGGTGCCTGGAGTCCCAGCTATTTGGGAGGCTGAGGCAAGAGAATAAGCTGGGCCCAAAGTTTGAGGTTGCTGTGAGCTGTGACGCCATGGCTTTCTACCTAGAACAACAGCTTGAGACTCTGTCTCAAAAAAAAAAAAAAAAAAAAAGCAGTCTGGACAGCCAAGGCGGGTGGATTGCCTGAGCTTAGGAGTTTGCAACCAGCCTGAGCATCGGTGAAACCCCATCTATAAAAATAGCAGGGCGTGGTGGTGGGTGCCCATAGTCCCAGCTACTCGGGAGGCGGAGGCAAGAGGATCACTTAAGCCTAAGAGTTGCTGTGAACTATGGTGACACGGCACTCTACCTAGGGCAGAGTGAGAATCTGTCTCAAAAAAACAAACAAATTTAACCAAAACAAACACTGTGAGTCAAACAAAACATAATACTAGAAATTGCTAGATTTGACCTACATGCCACCTGTAGGCCCCATAACACCCTAGAAACTAAGAATAGTGTTCCCACTCCCAGATGTACAAAGGCAACTACCTTGCTGAAAATTACTCCACCAGAAAGTGATGGAACAAGAATTCTAACCCAGGGCTGTCATGCTTCAAAGCTCATTTAGGTGTCTGTTAGTTTCAAATGGTTAGTTTCAATTTCCAGGGACCTCAAGTTTGAGGGAAGCCTTTCTCCATGGCTGCCTGCCTAGCAAAGGAGGTTATGTAAGGAACTAAGGTTCTTCTTTAGTTTCTCTTTAAAGATAAATTTACCCCAGTTTGTTTATTTTTAACATTTTTCTTCCAATAGCTCAGGAAATAAAAATGATTAATAGATCCACAGGCCATGGTGTTTTAAATATTCAGAACACCAAACTTCTAAGTCAAATACTAAAGACTCTCTAAACAGTTAAGTTCCCCAGGACACCTCTCAGTTCTGTGAACCTTTTCTTCCTTGCCACAGGACCCAGCAATCCTTTCTAATTTCCTCTCTACTCAAAGGCTGATGTCACCCACTCCTTCCCTTGAGTTCCAATCATTTAATCAACCACACATTCACTCAGCAATGAAGAATGTGTTAAGAGCTAGGGACTCTAAGATGAAGTTTTGCTCCAGCCCTCCTAGCTGCTCCTTCTTTCTTTATACATCTGTAATACTGTAATTATCTGTGTTACCATCTCCTCCACAAGACTTTTCTCAGACACAAAATTCCCTTGGACTGCCAGTTCACATTACATCAACAAATATTGCTGCCTGCCTTCTATGTGGCAGCAAACTAGGTGGTGGGGATGCTGTGGGCCTGATCCCCTTCAGCACATTGATGAAGTCTCCACAGGTTACCTGCTATGCCTACAAAGTCATGCACACAGGCCCTAAGCAATCCTCTTGTACACCTTTTAGTTTTCCTTTGAGTTAATAACTCATTTGTTTCCATTTGCTGGCTAGGTTTTCCATGTGCCTATCACTCATCCACACCAGACTTTCCGAGCATGAAGTACAGCTCCCTCTCGGTATGTTCATGTGCACTCAGCAACATTTACATGGACCCCATCAATCCTGGGCCTTCCTCCCTGTGCCTGGATGGACTGCTTGTTCTCTGACCCTGTCACTTCAGTGTCTTTTCACCTTCTCCCTGGGATTTTCCTTCAGCTCCTCTGCTTCCTGGACTTCATACCTTCCTGCCTCTTAGTTTATTGTTGTTTGATGTAATATACCCTCCACTAACTTCTCAAAAGGGAACATGGGAGATGAATTGTGTGGACAGGTACAAATGTGTCCTAGTTCTCATTCCTGAGTGGTGGTAAAGCTGAATAAAGGACTCCAGATTGAAAGTCTCCTTCCTTTAGAATTTTGATGGCATTGCTGCCATATCACCTTCCAGCTTTAGTCAGTCATGCTGGGAAGTCTGACTGATGTCTCCTTTCTGGAGGCCCTTTATCTTCAGATCTCTGAAATCTTAGGATCTTTGTGTGGGTTTATGTTCATTTTCTAGGCACCTGATAGGTCTTTTGATCTGGAAAATTATGTCCTCAAGATCTGGGAAAATTCCTGTGTCATTTCACACAATCTCTTCTGCAGTCCTATACATACTCACACTCATACACACTCTCTCTGGAACCATTATGATGCGGAGATTGGACATTTTAAGTTCAGTCTCTTATTTTCAACTTGGCTCTCCCATTTTCCATCTCCTTTGAGTTTTTGCTCTGAGAGATTTTTCTCAACTTTTATCTTACAATCTCCACTAAATCTTTAATTGCAATAGTCACAGTTCTTTTTATTTCCAAGGGTTCAATTTTTTTTTTTTTTTGAGACATAGCCTCAAGCTGTCGTCCTGGGTAGAGTGCCATGGCATCACAGTTCATAGCAACCTCCAACTCCTGGGCTCAAGTAATTCTCCTGCCTCCGCCTCCCAAGTAGCTGAGACTACAGGCACCCACCACAACACTCAGCTATTTTGGTTGTAGCCATCAGTGTTGTTTGGTGGGCCCAGCTGGATTTGAACCCACCAGCTCAGGTGTATATGGCTGGCGCTGAGCCCAAGGGTTCAATTTAGTATCTGCATGTTTCTTCTGTCTAGCCTCTTGTTCTGGTTACATGGACACAATATCTTCTCTTCTCTGAGGATTCTTTTTTTGTTCTTCTGCTCCTCACTTTTTTTTCCTATGATTTTTTTTTTTTTTTACATTTTCCTCCAACAGTTGGTGGAACAGTAACATGCTGCCCAAAGCCCTGTGTTCCAAAGGGTAGAGAAGAGGAAGGGAGAGGTTACCATCAGGTGGACTTCAGTGAAGGGTGAACCAGGAGGGGCTGCTATTTGTGAAAAACCTCTCAAATTTCAGTATTTGGGGGGACTTTCCTCTTGGACTCACCAGTTTCTTCATTAAAGAAATCTCCAGCTCTGGCCTAGGGCACTGAAAGTCTGGCCATTAGTATTCTAGAAGCCAACTGGTTCTAGAAGCTCACGTTCCCTTTTAGGAAATACATCAAACGACAGCATAAACCAAGACATAGCCAACGTGGGAACGGCAGTTGGGAAGATTCTCACCTATGGAGACTGTCACATATCTGTTTTGGGCACAGTGCCCTATTCCTAGCCTGGTATCACATCTCTAAGTCTAGAAACTCTCTGGCACAAGCTCTTTTGAGATAATTCCAGATTTACGCCTTTCCGGGAAAAGGGCTTTTTAAGGGGGTACAACGTCCCACATACACTATCAGCCAATCCTCTCATCTGTAGCCTCATCCATACTTGCGCTTTCAAAAGCACCTGGAAGCTCCAATGTTTTAGTTTATTTCAAGTTTGGAGGTGTCAATTCTTGGCTATCACACTTCACACACACTTAGCTTTCCCAGTCTGTTCCATCAGTCACCATTTATCCATCTGCTTTTGAGAACCAAAATGTTGTTGCCAGCTGTCTCTGCTGTCATTTCCTGTCCCATTCTCTATGTACTTGAGGGATGATTCCTTTTATATCCTTGTCATCACTATGGTGGAGTCTGGGTGGAGTGTGGAGAAATACATATATTCTGACTATCACTTTCTACTAAAAGATCTAACCTTCCGCTTTTAAAATCATTTTGGTTGGCTTGGTGCCTGTGGCTCAAGCGGCTAAGGCACCAGCCACATACACCTCAGCTGGCAGGTTCAAATCCAGCCTGGGCTGGCCAAACAACAATGATGGCTGCAACCAAAAAATAGCTGGGCGTTATGGCGGGCGCCTGTAGTCCCAGCTACTTGGGAGGCGGAGGCAGGAGACTCGCTTGAGCCCAGGAGTTGGAGGTTGCTGTGAGCGGTGATGCCACAGCACTCTACCCAGGGTGACAGCTTGAGGCTCTGTCTCAAAAAAAAAAAAAAAAATCATTTCGGTTAGTTAGGAGGCCAAACAGCATGGGACAAAAGTGAAGAACAGAGAAAAATGAAGGACCCAGGAAGGTTTTTTAAGTTTTATAGGCTATTGTCCTTAGTTTAACTTTCTCAGAAGGCTCAACTCCTACCTTTGCTGCATACTGATTACTAAGTTACTTAGCATCTCTTAACTTTAATTTTCTTTCATAGAAAATGGTGATAACACTACCCACCTTACAGTGCTAGATGATGAGACCACACAGCACAGAGCTGGTACTTAGAATGGAAAGTGGCTTAAGTGTCAGAAGATGTGAACTTGTTCTTTAGGCCCTATAAATAGAGATGTTTGCTGAAGTAAGAACAGCAAAAGCAAACATTTTCTGGGAACTTTTGACATGGAAGGTTCTGAGCCAGGCATTCAGGCATTAGCAGTAGAATGAACATGTGAAGTCATGCCGTAAGGCAAAATGGGATCAGAAAGGAAGGCTCCAGAGCTTAGAATAGGAGGTAAGAGTCCTTTATCTAGCCAACTGAACAAGCTGAGATCTGCCATTACCTTTCTTTGTCTTACAGGGTCCACATTCAGGGTGTATCTCTTGTAGGGGAAGAGAAACCACCTTGGCTAGTCCAGCATTCAGCATGTACTGGTACAGACGCTTAAATGTCCTTTCACACAGCCCCTGCCAAAACACAATTTAAAAGCTACTATTAGGTACAAACAAAATGTTTGAAATGACTAAAAAGTTATATAAATTAACACAAGTTCAGGACCTAAATTAATTATCTTAAATGGAGAAATGCTGGAGGTACTAACCATGCCAAGCTACATTGTTGGGGAAACTAAGCAAGGCCCCAAGTAGGTTATACGTGATTCTACCTGTTGATTGTGAGAGAGGAAAGGAGATCCGCCTAAAGAGATCCTGGCAGGGTATGCCAGTGTGGGAATAAGCCAGGTGGGAGGGGGCTTTTTACTTGATACCTTTTCATGTTTTGATTTTTTTCCCAACAAGTGTATTAATTATTAATATATACATGTACACATGTCTTCCATGGGCAACGGAAAAAACAGGAAAAAATAGATAGAAAAATTTGTATGAAAATTTTTAGAAGATGGTCTACCTGTAAAATTATAACAAAATAATGATGAGATGTCCTTCCTATCACTTGTATTTCTGCATGGCTGGTACAACCAAAATGATACTAAGTACATCCTCTCTGCAGAGGTTACCAAAGGGCAGCCTCCCATTGCAGGTCCTGCTTTTTCATTATGTAATGTCTTCATTTTTGGAGACAGAATCTCAAGCTGTTGCCCTGGGTAGAGTGCCATGGCCTCGGCACAGCAACCTCAAACTCTTGAGCTCAAGCAATCCTCTTGCCTCAGTTTTTCTATTTTTAGTAGAGATGGGGTGTTGGGGTGTTGCTCTTGCTCAAGCTGGTCTCGAACCTGTGAGCTCAAGCAATCCACCTGCTGCGGCCTCCCAGAGTGCTAGGATTACAGGCATGAGCCACCATGCCTGGCTAAAAAAGTAATTTACGGGTGGCGACTGTGGCTCAAAGGGTGCCGGCCCCATATACCAGACGTGGTAGGTTCAAACCCAGCCCCAGACAAAAACTGCAAAAAAAAAAAAAAAAGTAATTTACTTGTCAACACTGAAAAGTGAAGAGATTTCATTAAAAAAGGGAGGGAGAAAGGAAGGACCGACCAGATTCTGGCTTCTTTTGAAAAGCTATGACCTGACAACCAATGCAACTGCTCACAGCAACAGCCAATATGCACTGAGGACCAGCTGCTTCCCTTCAGCAGGGCACAGCCATCTAGGCGAGGCCACAGCCTTCATGCTCCCCATCAGACCCTTGGACAATGAAACTGAAGGTCAGCTGCCATTTATCACCATTTTATGCTGCTTTTCTCTAATGGTAGTTAAGAGGAAAGTTAATTTCTTAAATATATACTGCTATCAAAAATTGTTTTACACTTGGCTCATTTTGTTCCTTTCTATCACCCTCCTGGACACTGCTGCCATTTGATTTTGCAACCCCTGGAAGAGTAAGGCAAGATACCATGGCTCAAAGTTATACATTGAACAGGAGGTACTCATGACAAAGGGGGGGTCACCGAATCTTCCAGGTTCCAGGGGAGGGACTGGCAACAAAGATCTGTAGACTGCTGCTGCCACACATATGTGTGATCAACTCTCAGACTAACCAACACTCTAGACCTTGTGGGGGCAGAACATATGGCTATCAAAACAATACAGATGAATCATGTATGGCTCATTCAAACCCACTGGCTTGTAAATGGCATCTATCGTTAATCTAGCTGTGCCCGCAGCATCGTTGAAGATCCTATGGAAACTCATCCATCAGACCTCAGCCCTCAACATATGGTACTAAGCCCTAGCAAGGGAAGATGATGCAGTCTTGACTGCCAATAAGGACTTGCACAAACTGGCTGCAGAAGGAGGGGGAAGCAATGAGAACCTCTCCAACTCCCCCCAAAAGACAGTATACATATTCATGGCATTAACCTCACTGGAAAATGGCTCAGATCTTCATACTCAATACATCCTAAACTCAAATTTGTTGTGTGCCTCCTGCTCATCCAAACTTGCTCCTTTTTCTGTACTCTCTACTTTATTCAAATGTTCATTCAACAAATATTTACTAAGTGTCTCTGTGAGCCAGGCATTGTCTTCACAATGGGGCTCAGCAGTGAAAAAAGGGTCCCTGCCCTCATGAGTCTGCCTTCATGCTCTGGTACACCTCTGGGAGCACAGCCAGTCCAGCCAAACACACTGGCTTCATCTTAAGGCCCTCTCCTCAGTCTTGTCTGCATAATGTACAGGTGCTCACCAAGTCCTGATGGTTTCACCTCCAAAACGCTGTTTGCACAATTCTAGCCTTCACGGCTGTCACCTCCCCATGGGCTTCCCAGCTCCCTCCCACCTCCAGCCTATCCTCACTTTGCTCTTCTTGTGACTTCTATGCTTACAAATGGCCACCAAAAGCTCACAGGGATAAAATGTAAGGGCAGCCCCTTCTAACCTTGCCCTGATCTTCCTCTTTACTCACATCTCCAGCACGTGCCACCAGCTGCCATATGAGTTACTGGTAACCTCCAGCATGCTGTGGTCTCCCCAAACTCCAACTCTTTATGCCAGCTGTTCTGCTTTGCCTGGAGCGCCACATCCCTCCTGCCCACATGGGGAAAGGCCCAGCTCGACTGCAAATTGCTCTGCACGCCTCTCCCCAGCTCTCAAAAGCAAGCACATCTCTCTTGCCACTGGCTCAGCTGCATCCTCCTAATTATGTTCACAGCCTGTCCCTGGTTAGACAGCTCCATGACAGCATGAGACCTGTCACCCTCATGAACTTCCATTGTCTTACTGCAGAACACAGTTCTAACTCAAAGTAGACATTAGCTCAAGTATTGTTGAATGAGTAAATTAATATCTAGAAGCAGTCAAATCATGTTGCTTATGCAGTCCACGGTGCTGACCTGAGACCAGTCTAGCTCCTTCTCTGGGCCAAAAGAGTGGTTGGATATTTGTTTATTAAGTGCATGTGGATTTCCTTTATTTTTCCTAGGATCTCCTAAGAGAGGTCTTCCTAGTCTACTTCGTGTTTTCCACTGTGACTCAGACACAGACACTTATCCCCTACCACAAAAAGCAGTGCACATATGATGACACTCGCTCCCTGCCTCAGCATTGAGAAGTAGCAGGATATAGGGGCACTGTGGGGCTTGGCCAGTGCACAGCTAGCTCCAGCTACCTATTGTCATGAGATCACTGGCCTGGGCTTGCCAGAGGTACTGACTTTTTAAGGGAAGTTGAAAACATAGACTTCTATGTAAAATCTCAATTTAAAAAAATACTAGGTCAAACGTATTTTTCGCCTGTAAACCTAGGAGGCTGAGGCAGGAAGATCCCGTGAGCTCAGAAGTTGGAAACCAGCCTGAACCAAGGGTGATCTCTACTAAAAATAGAAAACTTAGCTGAGCACTATGCTGGGCACCCGTAGCCCCAGCTACTGAGGAGGCTGTAGCAAAAAGATTTCTTGAGCCCAGGAGTATGTAGTTGCTGTTAGCTAGGCTGAGACTATGGTACTCTATTCCAGGCAACAAAGCGAGACTGTCTCAAAAAAGCAAAAAAAAAATATTTTTAACAGGCCAAGTCTGACCTGCAAGCCTCCAGTTTGTAAGCTTTGTTTTAAAGAGATTTGGACATGCAATTAATCAAAGACAATGTCTCCCACTCTTTGTTCCAGAACAAACCCCAGGTAAAAACAAACAATGAAATAGGAGACTAAAGCTTCACCAATGTAGCATGGAGTAAGAAGAACTGTACGGAGGGGTGGCACCTGTGGCTCAAAGGAGCAGGGCACTGGCCTCATATACTGGAGGTGGTGATGGGTTCAGACCTGGCCAAAAACTGCAAAAAAAAAAAGAACTGCACGGAGATCTGTGATCAACCTATACACAAGTCTGGCTCAGTGCCCACTGCTCAGTGGTTAGGGCACCAGCCACATGCACTGAAGCTGGTGGGTTCAAACCTGGCCCGGACCTGCTAAACAACAGCAACAAAATTGCCAGGTGCTGGGGCGGGCACTTGTAATCCCAGCTATTTACTGAGGCCAAGGCAAGAGAATAGATTAAGCCCAAGAGTTTGAGGTTGCTGTGAGTGATGATGCCATGGCACTCTACCAAAGGTGACATAGTGAGACTCTATCTCAAAAAAAAAAAACCAAAACAAAAAACAAACAAACAAACAAAAAACCCCCCCCAAACTATACACATGTCCCTTTGAGGATTAACTACTGGTACCCAAAAAACTTGACTTTGGATTATCATTTCTAAATTCTACAGTTTAACCTACAGGGCAATCTTATTTTCCTCCCATTTCCAATTCTGGCTCCTTCCTACCTTCCACTGAAAACTGTTCAAATCAGATAGGAAGCAGCGCTGTCTGCACCTTTCTTCTTCTAATCCTCACTTCATCGCTGCCTCTGCTCCTGGGTCCAGAGACAAAGCAAGCAACTGCTTTCCTCCCTATCCGGTCTCACCTCCTGTTCAGGATACCCTGTTATTTCAGTATAAAACCCCCGAAACAAAATTACAAGCTTGATTAGGGAAGTAAATCTAAATATCAAGATGTGAACTTTGATAACAATTTCCAGAACAAACCACAGGGGAAAATAAGTCAGGCAAGAGCAAGAATTTAAATGAAGGACAGCGTTAACTCATTCAGAGAAACAAAGGGAAAGCACATTTATTTCAAACCCACAACAGGGTTTGGGTTGCAATTCATTAATCTCCACCTGACAAAGATCTCCCACCAGCCCAGCACATGGGAACCCCTGGCGCTCACCAGCTCCTCCCTCAGCTTTCCCAGCGTCTCCATCTGGTTACTCCGCGTGCTTAGCATGGCTGAGAGCTTCTCCATGAGGATGTCATATTTGCTTCTCCTGCAAGGAAAACTCAACAGTTTTTCGTTTTTTTTTTTTTTTTTAAATCTATAGCTAGAAATAATATTTATTGCCTGTTCTTTTTTTTTTTTTTTTCCTTGAGACAGAGTCTCACTATGTTGCCCTGGGTAGAGTACCGTGGCATCACAGCTCTCAGCAACCTCCAGCTCCTGGGCTTAAGTGATTCTCTTGCCTCAGCCTCCCAAGTAGCTGGGACTACAGGTGCCCACCACAACTCCCGGCCCTTTTTTGGTTGTAGTTGTCATTGTTTGGCAGGCCCAGGCTGGATTCAAACGCGCCAGCTCTGGTGTATGTGGCTGGTGCCTTAGCCGCTTGAGCTACAGGCACTGAGCCTACTGCCTATTTTTTAAAGATGAAAAGGGATGACTTAAAGGACCACATGGGTCCCAGAGACCACCCAGCCCAGATTCCACATTTTACAGCTGGAGAGATGTGCCTATGTGCATTTTGGCCACATGTCTGAGGTCACCTAACAAGTGGCAATGTATGAACTAGACTCTATAATCAAAATTTGAATGAAATGTTTTCGTTTTTTTTTAGACAGAGTCTCACTTTGTTACCCTAGGAAGAGTACCATGGCATCATAGCTCACAGTAATCTCAAATTCTTGGGTTCAAGTGATTCTCTTGCCTCAACCACCTGAGTAGCTAGGACTGTAGGTGCCTACCACAACGCCTGGCTATTTTTTAGGGGTGGTCCCGAATGCCTAAGCTCAGGTACTCCATCCACCTCAGCCTCCCAGAATACTAGGATTATATGCATGAATCACTACACCCAGCCTGGAAATGAGTCTTTATTTTATTTTATTTTATTTTTTTGAGACAGAGCCTCAAGCTGTCACCCTGGGTAGAGTACCATGGCTTCACAGCTCACAGCAACCTCCAACTCTTGGGCTCAAGTGATTCTCCTGCCTCTGCCTCCCAAGTAGCTGGGACTACAGGCGCCTGCCACAACGCCTGGCTATTTTTTGGTTGCAGCTGTCATTGTTGTTTGGTGGGCCCGGGCTAGATTTGAACCTGCCAGCTCAGGAAAATGATATGTGGCAGGCGCCTTAGCTGCTTGAGCCACAGGTGCCGAGCCTAGAAATGATTCTTTAAAACACCTTACATGGCTAGGTGCCTGTAGCTCAATGGTTAGAGTACTGGCCCCATGCACTGGGGCTGGCGGATGCGAACCCAGCAGGGACCAGCTAAACAAAACAAAACAAAAAAAAGGGGGTGGCCTGGAGCAGTAGCTCCCGTCTATAATTTCAGCACTTCAGAGGCCAAGGCGGGTGGAATACCTGAGCTCACAGATTGTAGACCAGCCAGAGTGAGACCTCATCATTAAAATAGCTAGATGTTGTGGCAGGTGCCTGTAGTCCCAGCTACTTGGGAGGCTGAGGCAAGAGAACCACTTGAGCCCAGGAGTTTGAGGCTGCTGTGAGCTATGACGCCACAGTACTCTACCAAGGGTGACAAAGTGAGACTGTGTCTCAAAAAAAAAAAAACACCGAGCATCTTTACAATACTTCTAAAGTTCAGGAAGCACCTTATATATTTCTTTATAAATCACTTGGTAAAGGACAGGATTATTTCATAAAGAAGTTAATAGGCTTTCCCAAAATTCAAGCCTAAGACAGAAACCTAAGTCTTTTTTCTTATAAATTGGGTACTCTCTTCCCTACATTATGGCACCTCTCTGACCTGAAGCCCTGGTTTCTGCCTCTGACTTTACTGGTGTGACTGATCCCACCCTCCATCTCATTTCTACTGCTAAGTGTGTCGACATTACGCCAAAGGCTTCCAAGCCAATGGCCACCAATGGAAGCTAGTAAAAAGTGTCAAGGGCTCTTGACTATGTGTGTCCAGGGTAAACTCGGAAGGGTACAGAGAAGAGTCTTGTTGTTGGTTCAGCTGGACAAGGATGGCATGGTTTGACCCATAGTCCTAGAGAAAGGGAAAGCACACCTTTGGGATTCAGAGACTGTGTCCACTTCTCCATTTGTACTGCCTCTCAACAAATGAAAGAATAAATGAAGGGACAGGTATTTATTGCACAGGAACTCCATGCATTTTATTTTATTTTATTTTATTTTGAGAAGTTTCAAGCTGTAGCCCTGGGTAGAGTGCCATAGCGTTACAGCTCACAGCAATCTCAAACTCATGGGCTTAAGTGATTCTCTTGCCTCAGCCTCCCAAGTAGCTGGGACTATAGGCGCCTGCCACAACACCCGACTATTTTTGTTGTTGTTGTTGCGGTTGTCATTGTTGTTTAGCTGGCCCGGTCTTGGTTGAAACCCGCCAGCCTCGGTGTATGTGGCCTGCGCCCTATCCTCTGAGCCACGGGCACTGCCTGGAACTACATGAGTTTTACACACTGTTGTCATGGCTTTCTTACACAAGAGGAAAACAGTGGTTAAAAGAGGTCAAGTGAGAGGCAATGATTCAAATACAGAACTTGACTTAAGCCGTGTTCTCTCTCTGGCCCCATGGATACTACCCTATGTTCTTGTACTTCACAAGCTGCACTCAAGGTATGAGTCTGGCAAGAAAGCTATTTAACTAATGGATAGTATAACTAATTAAAATGTGAATTATCACAACTGTACTACACTGAAAATCATCTCTGCATGGCTGTCTGATAGCCTTTGAACTGGTACACAGTCACTATGTCATAATGTTCTGAACTCCTAGTTTATCTTCTCACTTATGTTTTGGAAATACAACTGTACTACTTCAGTGTAGTACAGTTGACTCTTTTACATCATGGGTTTGATCTAGGTAGGCCCACTTAAACCTTTTTTTTCTTTTTCAATAAATATATTGAAAAATTTTTTGGAGATTTGCCACAATTTGAAATATTGTTCACAGACAAACCATATAACCTAGAAATACTGAAAAAATTAAGAAAAGGTATATCATGAATGCATAAAATATATGTAGATACTAGCCCATTTTGACATTTACTACCATCAAATACACACAAATCTATCAAAAAGTTAAAATTTTATTTCTGTTCTGTTTGCAGTATCATACATGATCAT
Organism: Loris lydekkerianus; assembly: GCA_963574355.1. Lineage (NCBI taxonomy): Eukaryota > Metazoa > Chordata > Mammalia > Primates > Lorisidae > Loris > Loris lydekkerianus. The sequence goes on from CAUYPK010090537.1 coordinate 57,016, forward strand.
CAAACCACTGCTAGAATGCTCACACCTGTTACTGCAAATTCAGAACCCAGGTGATACTTCTCCTGGGAATTTACTTTAGGTCAGGATCAGGCTGCCTGGTACCAGGCTGCACCCACAACTGGCAGGTTCAACAACACAGGAGCCTTTCCCCAGACCACAAAATTTATCAAAACTTATATGCACAAATACTTACAGACCATACATGGTGCCATTTGTAGTTGAAAGAAATGTAAACAAATGTAAATATGCAGTAATAAGCCATAAGTGCATAAAATTAATGGTCATACAACACATACTACTATAATAATTTAGTAACCACCTCCTGCATGCTCCTATTGCAGCGAGTTCAGGTGTTGAGATTATTGGTTTAAAATGCCATGTGACACTAATCATCTCTCTGTGAGCAGTTTATCTCTCCAGTAAATTGTTATCACAGAAAAAGTGATCTCTCAAAATTCCCATGTATTTTTTATCGTGTTTAGTGCAATACCATAAACCTTGCGCCCCATATGAAATCCCACTAGTGATGCTAGAAGTGCTCCCCAGAAGGAGAAAAAAGTTACAACATTATATGATAAAGATGAACTGCTCGATATGTACCATAGATTGAGGTCTACAGACACAGGTGCCCACCACTTCATACAGACAATTCATCTTGTAAACACAGATGACACAAACATGGAGTATCGATAAATACAGTGCAGTACTATAAGTGTCTTTTCTCTTCCTTATGATTTTTTATTTGAGATGGAGTCTCACTATGTCACCCTTGGTAGAGTGCCGTGGGGTCACAGTTCACAGCAACCTCAAACTCTTGGGCTTAAGCGATTCTCTTGCCTCAGCCTCCCAAGTAGCTGGGACTACAGGCGTCCACCACTACGCCTGGCTATTTTCTTGTTGTAGTTGTCATTGTTGTTTGGCAGGCCCAACCTGGGCTCGAGCCCAACCTCAGTGCACATGGCTGGCATGGTAACCACTGTGCTACGGGCACCGAGCCTCTTCCTTATGATTTTAGTAACGTTTTCTTTTCTCTAGTTCATTTGTTATAATAATACAGTATATAATACATATAACACATACAAAAAAATTCATGTTAATCAGCATTAAGTTTTGGTCAAAAGTTATACGTTCATTTTTAGCCCTACTCTCCAGTATTATTAAAAGGTCAAATGTATTTCCAAAACATAAGTAAGAAGATAAACTAGGAGTTCAGAACATTATGACATATTGAATGTGTACCAGTTCGAAGGCTATTAGACACCCATGCAGAGATGATTTTCATCTCTGGAGATCTATAGTCAAGAGACTGTTCATACATGTGTGTCAAGTATTTTTAGAGGCCATGCCATGTGGAATGTAGTGGGCACTACAGACTTTAAAACTTATTCTAAGGCTCGGCACCTGTGGCTCAGAGGGGGAGGTTGCCAGCTATATACACCAGAGTTGGCGGGTTTGAATCCAACCTGGGCCTGCCAAACAACAATGACAACTACAACCAAAACAAACAAACAAACAAAAAATAGCTGGGGGTTGAGGCAGGTACCTGTAGTCCCAGCTACTTGGGAGGCTGAGGCAAGAGAACCACTTAAGCCCAAGAGTTTGAAGTTGCTGTGAGCTGTGATGCCACAGTACTCTACCAAGGGCAACATGGTGAGACTCTGTCTCAAAAAAATAAAATAAAACTTATTCTGAGTGTTCACTCCCTCCCCTTTGCAGGGAGCACCTGGCCACGGGGGTAAAGAGCAAGGACTCTGTCAACTGGCCAGGGAGAATCACAAAATCATTCCCCAAATCAGGGAAGGATTTGCTTATTCATCTTCCCGTTATCCCTCAGCACTGCCTACCACTACCACGAGTGCTGATGGCCAGAGTTGCTTTTCCTAGGCTCTCCACCAGCTTGACCTTTCCCCACCCTGGCTTCTGCCCCTTCCACAAAGGAGGACATGGGGTTGTAGAGTATAGACTGAGACCTCTGCAGAGTGGTAGAACATTTCTTTCCTCCATTCCTGTGCCAGGTAATTAGTCACTCCAATAGCAAGGATTAAAGAATCAGACAGGCTGGGTATAGTGGCTCATGCCTGTAATCCTAGCACTCTGGGAGGAGGATGCGGATGGATTGCTTGAGCTCACAAGTTTGAAACTAGCCTGAGCAAAAGTGAGACCACATCTCTAGTAAAAATAGAAAAAACAGGGGCAAGAGGATCGTTTGAGCCCAAGTCTGAGGTTGCCATGAGCTATAACACCATAGCACTCTATCCAGGGCGACAGTGTGAGAGAGAAAAAGAAAGAGAGGAAGGAAGGAAGGAAGGGAGGGAGGGAGGGAGGGAGAGAAAGAATCAGACAACCTATTCACTCTCAGAGACTCAGAGGGAATGTGCACATAGTAACCATTTATTGCATTGTCTGCTATGATACAATATTACACAGTGCATTCTTTCAGCAGTACCTCATCACCTCATTTATATAAGGTTATTATGGTTGTGTGTTATAAAATATCTAATTTGCAACTGACATGATTCAATTCTGTCACGTAACAAATCAAGTTTGACTTATTTCCTTTAATTTTTACACCTCTCTGAAAGGTCATCAAAATGCTAACAGTTGCTATTTTTTTTTTGTTTGTTTTGAGACAGTCTCACTTTGTTGCCCTTGGTAGAGTACCGGGGCATAATAGCCCACAACAACCTCAAACTCTTGGGCTCAAGCAATTCTCTGCCTTAGCCTCCCAAGTAGCTGGGACTATAGGCGCCTGCCAAAACAGCCGGCTATTTTTAGAGATGAAGTCTCACTCAGCTCAGGCTGGTCTTGGATCTGTGAGCTCAGGCAATCCACCCACCTTGTCCTCCCAGAGTGCTAGGATTACAGGCATGAGCCACTGTGCCAACAGTTCATATTTCTGAGCTATGAGGTTATAGACATTTTTTTCTTTCTTCCATGCATCATTTCCAGATTTCCAAATGAGCAAGAGTTACTTTCATCCACGATACCAAATATATCTGTATAAAACTATAGTCATATTCTGATTTGCTTTGATTTTTAAAAGCGTATAATATGTATAGCTACAACATAAAAGTAATTGGATGTTTTGAATTCTACAAACAGTACCTGTCCACATGAAACCGGTTCAGGAGGAGGAGTATTGAATGTTGTTGGGCTCCAGTAGGTAATCGGATGACATGGGACTGCATCGTAATGAGCCCATTTTTGTTCAAAATTTTCCTATGATAGTGCAGCTTCCCAGCATCAACCCTAGAGAAGGAAAGGAGCATGGGCTGTGTCATTTACTTTGTTAATAGCTTTAAGTCCACAATGTATAAAGGCTCTCATTTGGACATGCATACCAGAAACATACCCCCTGTCCAGCCAACCTAAAAGAAGAGTCACTGTGAGATGATGGCCTTGGAAAGAAAAGCCATGCCTCTCGAAGACAAAGCAGCAGGCCTCTACATTTAGAAGGCAGGGTGCAATGACCAGTGAACTCCATAACTTAAAGCAGAGAAGCAAATCCTCCACTTACTTGAAAGCAGTGCTGTGAAGGTCTCGCTGGAGTTCTCCTTGCCACCTGGACCGGCCTAATCGCTCCAGGATGCAGTATGAGAAGTCGGGGAGCTTCAGGTCAGGATCCCCCTCCTGGCCTATCAAGGCCCTGTACCGCATGGCCTGGGAGGCAACAATGATCAGTTTCTTCCCCCATCTACAAATCAGAAACAACCACATAAAGAAATAGGCTTATCCAATTATAAGAAAAGTAAAATATGAAAAAGCAGAACTTTTTGGAATCCTCATTTTCTGCTTCTTCTCAGAAGTTCATGATATCCCTGAGTTAAATAAGCTAAGCAAGTTTTCTGAGCCTTATAACTACAGTGTGCCGAAGAAAAGAGACAATCTTATTTCCTTCCTGGCAGCCCTTCTAGGGTTTGCCAAGGTACTCCTTTTTCTTGTTTTTGTTGTTTTTGAAATAGAGTCTCACTTTGTTGTCCTTTAGGTAGAGTGCCGTGACATCATAGTTCACAGCAACCTCAAACTCTTGGGCTCAAGCAATTATCTTGCCTCAGTCTCCCAATCCTCCTTCCCAGAGTGCTAGGATTACAGGCATAAGCCACTGTGCCCATCCTCAAGGCACTAATTTAAAAACTAAACTCCTGGGCGGTGCCTGTGGCTCCATGGGTAGGCCACTGGCCCCATATACCGAGGGTGGTAGGTTCAAACCCGGCCCAGGCCAAACTGCAACAACAAAAAAAAATAGCTGGGCATTGTGGTGGGCACCTGTAGTCCCAGCTACTGGAGAGGCTGATAAGAGAATTGTCCTCAAGAGAATTGTGCTGATCAAAAAAGAAATCTCAGAAGAAAAAAAAAAAAAAAAAAAAAAAAAGAGAACTGCCTAAGTCCAGGAGCTGAAGGTTGCTGTGAGCTGTGTCGTCACAGCACTCTACAGAGGGCAATAAAACGAGACTCTGTCTCTAAAAAAAATAAAATAAAAAAATAAAATAAAATCTAAACTCCTGGCTCGACTCCCATAGGGTAGTGGTTATGGTGCTGGCCACATGCACTGAGGCTGGCAGGTTCGAATCCAGCCTGGGCCTGCTAAACAACAATGACAACTGCATCCAAAAAATAGCCAGGCGTTGTGGCAGGTGCCTGTAGTCCCAGCTACTTGGGAGGCTTAGGCAAGAGAATTGTTTAAGACTAAGAGTTGGAGGTTGCTATGAGTTGTGACGCCATAGCACTCTACCGAGGGTAACATAGTGAGACTCTGTCTCAAAAAAAAAAAAAAAAAAAAATCTAAACTCCATGGGCCCAGCATGGTGGCTCACGCCTGTAATCCCAGTACTTGGGAGGCAGAGACAGGTGAATTGCCTGAGCTCACAGGTTCGAGACCAGCCTGAGACAGAGCAAGATTTTGTCTCTCAAAACAGCCAGATATTGTGGCGGGCGCCTATAGTCCCAGCTACTTGGGAGGCTGAGGCAAGAGAATTGCTTAAGCCCAGGAGTTTGATGTTGCTGTGAGCTATGATGACACAGCACTCTACCAACGGTGACAAAATGAGACTCTGCCTCAAATAAACAAATAAATAAAATCCAAACTCCTCTTTACAACCTGGAAGTCCTCCATGTTTTGGCCCTCCTCACCATACTCATCTTCTATGACTGCCCCACGTAACAGTCTTCTTCCTAAAAGAAAAGGCCTCAGGGTAGTTGCCTTTGCTTTTTTCTCTGCATAGCTGCTCTTCTTCTAGACATTTAGGTGACCAATTTCTTCTCAGGTTCAGGTCACAGTTCAGTTATCCATTCCCCAGGGCTTCCATAAAGTGCCAATGAGAGTTCCAGGCCACCCCAACCATTCCCATGGTTTTCATAGCAATTAGCAGTCTCAGAATGGCTTTTTTTGCTGACATTCTTGTCACTTTCCTTCATGTAAACACAAATGCTATAAGAGAAAACATATTATTGACTTATTCACCAGGATACCTATAAAGCCTAGAATAATTTGGGTGCATAGTAGGGGCTCTGTATATATTTGTTAAGTAAATAAATTAGCCTAATGAATTGGACGCATGAAACAAACCAGAATCAAAAATACTCCATTGGCTTGGCACCTGTAGCACAGTGGTTATGATGCAAGCCACATGCACTGAGGCTGGCAGGTTTGAACCCAGTCCAGACCAACTAAACAACAATAACAACTGCAACAAAAAAATGTCCAGGTGTTGTGGTGGGAGCCTGTAGTCCCAGCTACTTGGGAGGCTGAGGCAGGAGGGTCAATTAAGCTCAAAAGTTTGAGGCTATGAGCTGTGACACCCCAGCACTCTACTGAGGGCAACATAGTGAGATTTCGTCTCAAAAACAATAAAACATGGGTGGTGCCTGTGGCTCAAAGGAGTAGGACGCCAGCCCCATATGCTGGAGGTGGCCTGTTCAAACACAGCTCCGGCCAAAAAAAAAACTGCAAAAAAACAAACAAAAAAAACAATAAAACAAACAAAAAAACAACACTCCATTATGGGCTGGGCACCATAACTCATGCCTGTAATCCTAGCACTCCAGGAGGCCGAGGTGGTTAGATTGCCTAAGACCAGCTTGAGCCATAGGGAGACCTCGCCTCTAAAAATAGCTGGGGCTCGGCGCCCGTAGCACAGTGGTTACAGCGCCAGCCACTCACCAAGGGTGGCAAGATTGAACCTGGCTCAGGCCAGCTAAACAACTACAACAAAAAAGAAATAGCCAGGTGTTGTGGCGGGTGCTTGTAGCCCCAGCTACTTGGGAGGCTGTGATGCCATGGCACTCAACCAAGGGTGACATAGTGAGACTCTGTCCCCCCCAAAAAAACAAATAAATAAAGATACTCCAAGTGAGAAGATCACTTTCTCTGCTGAGGTCTAACAGCTTTATTATGTTCCTCACCATGGAGCCTTCTTTGCCTGATAAATTAAACCTATGTCTTGGGCAAACTGACCTGTTTGTTCCATTCACTCACTCTCAGTGTCCAAGCCCTGGTCCTACAGCAGAGAGATCATACAGGATGTGCCAGCAGAGAACCCATCCATCACTTACTCTTTAGCATCAAGTTACCCAACTGGAGGATGCTATGATTTGAATCTTCATGTTGAAAACGTAATTTCCATTTTAACAATATTAAGAGGTAGTATCTTGGCTTGGCGCCTGTGGCTCAAGCGGCTAAGGCGCCGGCCACATACACTTGAGCTGGCAGGTTTGAATCCGGCCTGGGCCCGCCAAACAACAATGACGGCCGCAAGCAAAAAATAACCAGGCGTTGTGGTGGGCACCTGTAGTTCCAGCTACTTGGGAGGCAGAGACAAGAGGCCAGGAGGCTTGAGCCCAGGAGTTGGAGGCTGCTGTGAGCTGTGATGCCACAGCACTCTACCCAGGGCGAGACCTTGAAGCTCTGTCTCAAAAAAAATAAATAAATAAAATAAAAATAAGAGGTAGTATCTTTAAGAGATGATTAGGCCATGAGGGTTCTGCCCTCATAATGGATTAATATAGTTATCATGGGAGCGGGTTAGCTATCACAGAAGTAGACTACTGATGAAAACATAAGTTTGGCCCCATCTCTCTCTGTCATGCACGTGCCTGCACTTCCTCACTATGTGACACTGCCATGGGATGACCCTTGACATACATATGCTGGCACCAGGATCCTGGACTTCCTAGTCCACAGAAGCATGAGTCAAATAAATTTCTGTTCTTTTCAAATTATTCAGTCCATGGTATTCTGCTGTAGCAGCAGGAAATGCACTAACATAGACAACCTCCCTTTTCTGGACAGAGGAGTCACCAAGGGTCCAATGTAAGAGCTCACAAGCTACCAATTCCTCTCATCTGGAACCAAGAGTCACTCTTTCCAGCCCTGCTGTCTACAGATGCCTGCTCACAGAGTCACCTCCAGTCATACCATTCAACTCAGACGGGTTTTCTCCCTTCTTCATCATCCCAGATGGACAGAATCCCTGCCCTCAGGGGGTTTATAGCGCGGGGAGCAAAGGGTGACATAAATACAATCTTAAAATCATTTTTGGTACCAACAACAGTAATATGACACTGCCTTGGCAATGGGGGACACTTTTTGAGGAGTCAGGTTGAAGCCTGAGTGACGCATACATGCAAAGAACTGAGGGCAGAACATTCTAGGGGACAGGAACAGCACACAGCATTGTCCTGAGACAGAAAGGAGCCCCATGTATTCAGGGTGAAGCATAGTGTGAGGGGTGGGGAAGTTAAGGAGGCTGAAGTCAGAGTGCTGGAAATAGGGGCTAGGTCTTAAAGAGCCTTCTAGACCATGGTCAGGAAGGCAGGTAGCACACATGAAGGAAACCACAGGCTGTACAGAACTGGGTAGTACATGGTTTATCTGACAGCCTACACTGTAACTTAAAAGTTGGTATCAACATAATCAAAACTGGTGATTTTTCTTTTCTTTTCTTTTCTTTTTTTGAGACAAAGTCTTACTTTGTCACCCTCAGTAGAATGCTGTGGCATTATAGCTCATAGCAACCTCAAACTCCTGCGCTAAGGCAATCCTCTTGCCTCAGCCTCCCAAGTACCTGGGATTATAGGCGCCTGCCACGATGCCTGGCTATTTTTAGAGACAGGGTCTTGATTTTGCTCAGGCTGGTCTCAAACTCAAGCAATCCACCTGCCTCAGCCTCCCAGAGTGCTAGGATTATAGGCGTGAGCCATAATGCCTAGCCCAAATCTGGTGATTTTTAAAGAAAAGCTAGAAATCCAGGTATTCAAATATTAGCAATGAAATAAAATTGAAAACAACACAACACCATGCTGAGAAAACAGCATCTTTTTCTATCATGTGGCCAATCTGAAACCTCTGCCCTGAGCAATCAAGGCACAGCCCATCACATCAAGGCCCAGGAAGGGCCCCATGCTTAAGTCTTGTACAGCTAAGGGAAATACCCAAACCAGAAAAAAGAAATGAGAAAAGAAAGTGCTATGGTCAGGTGCCCATACCTCAGTGGTTAGGGCACTGGCCACGTGCACAGGGGCTGGTGGTTTTAAACCCTGCCTGGGCCTGCGAGACAACAATGACAACATCAACCAAAAAACAGCTGGGCATTGTGGTGACGCCTATAGTCCCAGCTACTTGGAAGGCTGAGGCAAGAGAATCACTTAAGCCCAAGACTTTAAGGTCAAGGCCATGAGCTCTGATGCCACGCAGCACTCTACTGAGGGCGACATACTAAGACTCTGTAAAAAAAAAAAAAAATATATATATATATATATATATATATATATGTATTTATATATATAGTCAACACTAAAACTCATGTTGAAATTTAATAGCCAGTGTTGGAAGCTGGGGCCAAATAAGTAGTACCTGAGTTATAGGGGAGGATCCCTCATAAATAGATTAATGCCCTATAGTAGTCCTGCTATAAAATAGGGTTTTATAAAGCAAGAACACCCCTTCGTACATGTCCACTTCCCCTCTGATCTTCTGCCTTGTTATAATGCAGCACAAAGGCCTTGCCTGAGCCAGTGCCATGCCCTTGAGCTTCCCAGCCTCCAGAACTGTGAGCTAATAAACCTCATTTCTTTATAAATTATCTAGCCTTAGGTATTCTGTCATAACAACACAAAAGAGACTAAGAAAGGAGGAGAAGGCAGGTTTGGGTGATGGAGAGTGATAAGCACATTGAGTATAATGGGCAGGTCACTGAAATTATACATCTGGTGCTTGGAAGGTCAGAGCTCTTGACAACAGCCAACAATTAAGGGTAGAAGGAGGGGGCTCCACCAAGAAGCTGGTAAGGAATAATGAGGAAAGTAGAAAAAAAACAAGGCAGGCTCAGCACCTGTAGCTTAGCAGTTAGGGTGTCAGCCACATACACCAGGGCTGGCAGGTTCGTGCCACCTGGGTCTGCCAAACAACAACTACAACAAAAAAATAGCCAGCTACTTGGGAGGTTGAGGCAAGAGAATTGCTTAAGCCCAAGAGTTTAAGGTTGCTGTGAGCTATAAAGCCATGGCACTCTACTGAGGGTGACATAGTGAAACTGTCTCAAAAAAAAAAAAAAGAGCAAGACAGGAAGCCACAGGAGTAAAAAGCCCTTAGAGTACAGCAGTGCCAAAGAGATTAAGGGCTTATCAGGATTAGGATCTTAGAGGACAAACCTGTGGTGAAGCAATCAAGTCAGGAATTCAAGTCTGGAATTAGGGCAGCAGTGGGCAGAGGAGTGAAGGGGAGGTGAAGAATCTGAAATAGTGAATACAACTGTTCCTTTCAAGAAGCATGCCTGCAGAGACAGAAAGCCAGCCAGCTATGAGGAGGTCAAGAGAAGGTTCTATTGACCTGGTGCAGCGGCTCATGCCTATATGTTGGCACTCCGGGAGGCCAAGGTGGGAGGACTACTTGAGCTCAGGAGTCTAAGACCAGCTTGAACAAGATCAAGACTCTTTTCTACTGAAAACAGAAAAATCAGCTGGATGTCATGGCAAGTGCCTGTAGTCCCCTAGCTACTGGGGAGGCTGAGGAGGGAGGATCTCTTGAGTTTAGGAGTTTGAGGTTGCTGTGAGCTAAGCTCATGCCATGGCACTACAGCCTAGGCAACAGTGAGACTCTGTCTTTAAAAAAATAAAAGAGTGAAAGTTCTGTTGTGAGAAGGGTGAGTTGTGTTAAGGTACTGAGGGGAAAGCACTGGAGATAGGCAAAAGCTGAAAATCAAGGAGATGGACCAGCTGACAGGCCAGAAAGAACAGGAGGTACTGGGCTGGGAGAAGAGAGAATAAAAGAGAAAGAAGCATCCAGAACACAGCTTTAAACAAAGCCACCCTTTTTTTATCTCCTCTGAGATGAGTAGGAAGGGAAGCAGGAAAATGAGAAAAATGGAGAGTCAGATTGGCCACTCTGGGAAACAGGGATACTGGCTGAATTGTCACAGAAGAACAGCCAGGGAACATAGGGCCCAGCTCAGAAGACAGAACAAAAAGGCACCATCCAAATGTCATCTGTCTGCCCTACCCAACTGTGTGAGAACTGTGGACACTAAAGAGAAACACAGGACCCTGATCCTATTTCACCTCAATAGCAACAGAGAACTGTCTTAGTGCAGGGCTGGTGGACTCCGACAGACACTGAAGCTATAGGCCAGATCCAAGTGCTCTGACTGCATCCTGTACTTCACTCAGATTTCTAGGAATTGCTGACGGTGCAAATCAGTTACCTGTCAAAGGCTTCCACCATTGTACAGCGAGGCTGCAAAGACTTGGTCCTGATGTCATTGGTAATATTTTTCCTCTCCTTAAAGTAGCGGCATGAGCCCTGGATGCCATCTTTATTCTCTAGTATCATATGGATGGGGTAGACGTCTTCCAAAGGGACTGGGTCTCTCCTGGACTCTAAAATTCCAGTTTCCAAATCAATTTCTTCATACCTAAGGGGGAAAGCACAAACATCAAACACCAACTCAGCTTTATAAATAATGTGTACTTGGCTTTGTTCTTCTGACAACCTCCAGCAAAGATCACAGAGAAGTGAGATCACTTGGTCTTCCTGCCATACTAATGCAGATAATCTGGACAAGTACATTCTTGTCTTTCCATGGTAGAGAGTGCGGACCTTTCCTGGATCCCCCAAACTACCCACAAAACTAGGAGGTGGGACCTAAATGACCTTACTAACCAAAGTCGTGACCTTTTGATTTCGCTCCAAATCCGGCACTTAGTCTCCAAACCAAGTTTGGACTGTACGATTCAAGACCTTCCTCCTTTAAGATGCTATCTTTCTATCTCTCTGTTTATCTCTCTAGTACCCTTATCCATTTTTATGGTTTTAATTTTATCACCTGTATATCAACAACACTCACCATTGAATCCTTGGTCCTGTCTTTTTTCCCCAAACATCCAATGTCATTTTTTTCCTTTTCTTTTTTTGAGACAGAGTCTCACTTTATTGCCGTTGGTAGAGCAACATGGTGTCACAACTCACAGCAACCTCAAAGTCTTGGGCTTAAGTAATTCTCCTTGCCTCAGCCTCCCAAGCAGCAGGGACCACAGGTGCCCACCACAATGCCCAGCTATTTTTTTATTGCACTTGTCATTGTTGTTTAGCTGGCCTGGGCCTGAATCCGCCAGCCTTGGGGGCGCCATAATCACTGTGCTATGGGCACCGAGCCCAATCCAATGTCTTTGTCTATCAAACACCTCCCATTCCAAAGTTAAGGCTACTTCTCTCCATCTCCAATCAAGTCCCTCCTTTGTACCACATTTTCCCAGTTGCCTCTTAAGAACATCTTGGCAGCTCGGCACCTGTGGCTCAAGTGGCTAAGGTGCCAGCCACATACACTTGAGCTGGGGGGTGCGAATAGAGCCCAGGCCTGCCAAACAACAACGATGGCTACAACCAAAAAATAGCCAGATGCTGTGGCAGGCGCCTGTAGTCCCAGCTACTTGTGAGGTGGAGGCAAGAGAATTGCTTGAGCCCAGGAGTTGGAGGTTGCTGTGAGCTGTGTTGCTACGGCACTCTACCCAGGACGACAGCTTGAGGTGTCTCAAAATTAAAAAAAAAAAAAAAAACACACCATGGAGACATCTTTGATTTGTGCTTCTTCTTTTATCTAGTCAGTCAAGTTTGCCAAGTGGTCCTTTGAAATATCCACATCCTGCACTAGTCTTGTCGAGGTTTCACTTTTCTAGCCTTACACACTTTTCATCACTTTCCCTCCTTGCCCTGTGAGTTCTGTACTATTTAACCCTTCATTCTCAAATCATGTCTTCTCCCAGCTTCCAGGATACCATCTGGTTTGACTTCTTCTACCTCTCCAACCATATCACCTTAATCTTCTTTTAAAGATTCCTCATCTGGTTTGGCGCTCTTAGCACAGTGGTTGCAGTGCTGGACGCATGCACTGAGGGTGGTCAGTTCAAACCCGGCCCAAGCCAGCTTAAACAACAATGACAACTGCAACAAAAAAAACAGCCAGGCATTGTGGCAGGCACCCGTAGTCCCAGCTACTTGGGAGGCTGAGGCAAGAGAATTGCTTATGCCCAAGAGTTTGAGGTTGCTGTGAGTTGTCATACCATGGCACTCTACCCAGGGTGACAGCTTGAGACTCTGTCTCAAAAAAAAAAAGGTTCCTCATCCTGCTAGGGAAGGTGGCTCATGCTTGTAATCCTAGCACTCTGGGAGGCCAATGTGCGTGGACTGCCTGAGCTCACAGGTTCTGAGCCAGAGCAAGACCTCGTCTTTAAAAATAGTTGAGCATTATGGTGGGCATCTGTACTCCCAGCTACTTAGGAGGCTGAGGCAAGAGAATCACTTGAGCCCAAGAATTGGGAGTTGCTGTAAGCTATGATGCCAGGGCACTCTACCAAGGGCAAGTGAGCCTGTCTCAAAAAAACAAAGGCTCGGCGCCCATAGCACAGTGGTCACAGTGTGAGCCACTTAACACCGAGGCTGGCGAGTTCAAACCCAGCCCAGGCCAGGTAAGCAACAATGACAACTGCAACAGAAAAATGCCCAGGAGTTGTGGCTGGAGCCTGTAGTCTCAGCTACTTGGGAGGCTGAGGCAAGAGAATAGCTTAAGCCCAAGAGTTTAAGGTTGCTGTGAGCTTGATGTCATGGCACTCTACCGAGGGTGATATAGTGAGACTATATCTAAAAAAAAATTATAATAAATAAATAAATAATAAAATAAAATGGCTCGGCGCTTGTAGCTCAGTGGCTAGAGCGCCAGCCACATATACCAGAGCTGGTGGGTTCGAATCCAGCCCAGGCTTACCAAACAACAATGACCAACCAAAAATAGCCAGGCATTGTGGTGGGTGCCTATAGTCCCTGCTACTTGGGAGGCTGAAGCATGTTAACTGCTTAAGCCCAAGAGTTTAAGGTTGCTATGAGCTATGACGCCAGGGCATTCTACCGAGGGTGATATAGTGAGACTATCTAAAAAAAAAAAACACAGCACACTACCAAGGGTGACATAGTGAAACTCTGTCTCAAAAATAACAATAATAATAATAAAATAAAAAGGTGGCGCCTGTGGCTCAGTGAGTAGGGCGCCAGCCCCATATACCGAGGGTAGTGGGTTCAAACCCGGCCTCGGCCAAACTGCAACTAAAAAATAGCCGGGCATTGTGGCAGGCGCCTGTAGTCCCAGCTGCTCGGGAGGCTGAGGCAGGAGAATCACATAAGCCCAAGAGCTGGAGATTGCTGTGAGCTGTGTGATGTCATGGCACTCTACCAAGGGCGGTAAAGTGAGACTCTGTCTCTATCAAAACAAAACAAAACAAAACAAAACAAAAAAATAATAAAAAATAAAGATTCCTCATTCTCCACCCAGCCTTGAAAAGTAGGTTCATTTTAGGGCCATGTCTGCAGACCTGTGATCATACTACACTCTCTCCTAGGGCAGATCTTAGCCAACAGGTTTAATTAACAACTATATGGGATGACTCACATATGTCTAGCTCAGTCCCTCCCTCTGACTTGCTGTTGCATCTGTGAAGCCAGCTGTTTACTAGACTCTTCACTTGGACAACCTAAAGGAGCTTCAATGCATCTAAAGTCCATTCAGTGTAATGCCCTAACTCCATTTTGTTCATAGAGCCAGACTTACTCCATTTTGCTAAGGACTTTGCTAAGAGCCTTCAACATCAGAAAGCTCAGCTGAAAGCTGCAGAGTTTAGCAAAAACCTGTGAAACCACAGCTCCCCCTTGAAAGCATTCCCCTTACCCTATAGATCTAATTGTGCAGGTGTTTGCTCTTGTGAAACTAGGCTTGCGTTAAGAACCCCCCCTTCCCTACTGAAAGCACCTTATAAAAGGTTTCCACCCCCTGCTTCTAGGCAGGGGTGGCGAACAAGTTCGACTACAAGATCGCTCCTCAGAGGTCCCTCCTCAGAAGCAGCATAACAAAATCCAAACTTGGCAAAGAGCCACAGTATACAAAATAATGATAAGAGGCAAAGAGCCGAAATTCATTTTGGCCACCCCTGTTCTAGGGGTTGAGACACTTTGAGGCATAAGCCCACTCTTGGCTCTGGCCAAGCAATCAAGGACCCTTGCTTAATTTGGACTCAGTGTGCTGGTGTTTCTTTTCTTTTCTTTTCTTTTCTTTTTTTTTTTTTTGAGACAAGAGCCTCAAGCTGTCGCCCTGGGTAGAGTGGCATGGCATCATAGCTCACAGCAACCTCAAACACCTGGGCTCAAGCGATTCTCCTGCCTCCACCTCCCAAGTAGCTGGGACTACAGGCGCTTGCCACAACGCCCGGCTACTTTTTGGTTGTAGTTTTCATTGCTGTTTGGCAGGCCCGAGCAGCCAGCTTTGGTGTAAGTGGCTGGTGCCTTAGCCGCTTGAGCTACAAGCGCCGAGCCAGTGCTGGCGTTTCTCTATTCCACTAGCTCCTCTGGGTATAACATCAGCAGCTTCCCACCTCCCCCAGACTCAATCACCCCATTGTTCTTCTGTGTTCCCTGTCTCAAGGAAAGGTATCAGGATTCACTCAGGCACCCAAACAGCCACCAGAGGGCATCATCCTTGATTCCAACCTTCCTTACACCCCACATCTGATCAGTCTCCAAACCCTTTTGATTCTTCTGCCTAATAAGACTCAGTTCCATTTTCTCTTCATTCCTATACCCACTATGGGAGCCAGTACGTGACTGCTTATCCATGACTAGATTACTACAAATCTCTCCACTTCAATTTTTTGCCAGAAGTTTGACCCTCTCTTCAATAGCTTCCACCTGTCCTTTTGAAAAATGATATACTCTTTAAATGGATTATAAATTCATTGATTCCAATCCAATTTGATTAAGAGTGAATTCTGGACATAGACCTCCCAGATTCTGCCCTTGCTAGTTGATGACTTTGAGCAAGTCACCTAACCCTCAGCACCTCAGTTGTCTTTTCAGAAAAACAGGGATAACATGAGTCACCTCTCAAGGTTGTTGTAAAAATTAAATAACATGCCATATAGAATCTTAGGCTGGGCATGGTGGCTCATGCCTGCAATCCTAGCAGTCTGAGAGGCTGAGGTGGGTGGGTTGCCTGAGCTCAAGAGTTTGAGACCAGCCTGAGCAAGAAAGAAAGCCTGTCTCCACTAAAAATACAAAACTAGTTGGGCATGTGGCAGGCGCCTGTAGTCGCGCCTATAGTCGCACCTGTTACAGAGGCAAGCAGATTGCTTGAGTCCAAGAGATTGAGGTTGCCATGAGCTATGACTCCATAGCATTCTTTCTACTTAGGGTGACAGACTGAGACTCTGTCTAAAAAAAAAAAAAAAAAAAAGATTGCTATGTTCCCACCTAATAGGCACAATGTAATGTAAAGGTATATGGCACATCTCCTGTATGTGGGACACAACTATAACAGAGACTTTAACAAATACAAACGTTGTAACCTAACTGTTTGTACCCTCCTATTAATCTGAAATAAAAAATAAATAGGCCTGGTGAGGTGACTCACAACTGTAATCCTAGCACTCTGGGAGGCTGAAGCCGGTGGATTGAGCTCAGGAGCTCAAGACCAGCCTGAGCAGTAAGTGATACCCTGCCTCTACTGAAAATAAGACTGAGGCAAGAGGATCACCTGAGCCCAAGGGCTTGAAGTTGCTATGGGCTATGATACCACAGCACTCTACCAAGGGCAACAGGGTGAGACTCTGCTTCAAAAATAAGTAAATTAAAAATAAATAGATCCGGGCTCAGTGCCGTAGCTCAGTGAGTAGAGTGCCAGCCACATACACCAAGGCTGGCGGGTTCTAGCCCAGCCCAGGCCTGCTAAACAACAATGACAACTGCAACCAAAAAATAGCTGGGCCTTGTGGTGGGTGCCTGTAGTCCCAGCTACTCGGGAGGCTGAGGCAAGAGTGTTACCTAAGCCCAAGTGTTTGAGGTTGCTGTGAGTTGTAACGCCACAGCACTCTATTGAGGACGACATAGTGAGACTCTGTCTCAAAAATAAATAAATAAATAAAAATAAATAAATAGGCCCAGTTAGGTGGCTCACACCTGTAATTCTAGCACTCTAGAAGGCTGAGGTGGGTGGATTGCCTCAGCTCAGGAGTTTGAGACCAGCCTGAGCAAGAGTGAGACCTCATCTCTACTAAAAATAGAAAAATAAAAAAAATTAGCCAGGTGTTGTAGTGGGGTGCTTGTACTCCCAGCTACTTGAGAGACTAAGACAGGAGGATCTCTTGAGCCTAAGAAACTGAGGTTCCTATGAGCTATGATGATGCCACAGCATCATCACCCAGGGCAAAGGATTGAAGCTGTCTAAAAGAATTAATTAAAATTTCCATTTGGTTCTTAAAAAAAAAAAAAAAAAAAAAATCTTAGCACAGTCCCTGATTGTAATAAGCATATGTAAAAGTTATTTATTATTCCTCATTCCCTACTTCCAGTTCCACACTTCAGCCAAACTTAACTTTTCCTTCCTTTCACCTCTGCTGTTCTCTGTTCACAGTACTCTACCAAATGGCTACCTAAATCCAACCTTTAAGTCTTGCCCTGGACAGTACTACCTCTGGGAACCTCCCCTGACCCTCATTTTATGTGTTAAGAGTACAGACTCTAGAGATGAACAGTCTGGGTTCAAATCAATTCTTAATCCATTATTACCCCATAACCGTGGACAGGTAACTTAACTTCTCCGTGTGATTCAGTTTCCTTCTCTGTAAAATGGGGACTGTAACAGCACCTAAATCCTGGGGTCATTGTGGGGATTAAGTGAGTTCAATCTCCTGAAGTTCCCAGAATAAATTCCTAGCATAGTACCTGGCCAGTAAAACGAGCCCTTGAAGTTTAATGTTACCGCTAAACTTGCTGATAAGCAGATTTCTAACTGCCTTGGCCTCTCCAGTCTGGCAGTGGATGAATACTCCATAAAGGTTTGCACATCTCAATTGTCCCTGGTCTGGTTCTGAATTGCCGTCCCTCTCTAATCCTAACCTCCAATGTAAACGGAAATACTCTTGTAAGCCTTAAGACTATCCTCCCCATCCTGTTCACCGCCACCCCTGAACACAGACACGGACGAAACGGGCTATCAAATAACCCCCCAACTCCACCCGACTCCTGGGCCCTCAAGCCCGAGGTCACACCCCATGGCGTCGCCCTCGCCCCCATTCAGACTCGCTGTTGTCCCTCAGCTCCACTCCCTTCCCCCGCCCCCTCTCAATTCCTTCAGACCCCAGGCCCTAGGCCCGCCCGCCCGCTGGGCCAGGCCGCTCGCCTACCGGTCCTGGAGCTGGAGATCGGGTCGCTCCCGAGGCTCCTCATAGAAGCTGATGCCCGGGTTCGTAACAAGGGCCCGCCACAGAAACTCCTGCGTGTAGGGTTCCAAAGGCAACGGAAAGGGCGGCACTCGAGTCTCCAGACGGCTCCACAGCGCAGGCAGACACAGGCCATCGAGCCCCTCCAAAGCCACTTCGTCCAACAACGACTCCAATGCGTCCATTGCTACTTAGTTGGCTGCGCCCGGGGCGCCTGCGCACCACGCCGCCAAGGGCCCAGGTCCAGCACGCCTGCGCACAACAATCGGCGGCCCAAGGAGGCGGTCGAACTTGGGAGATCTGAAGAGGAGTTCCAGGGAGTCGATGTGACGTCACGCTCCTAGGGGCGGGCTCAGTGAGTGGAACTCTACCACCATTGGTTCAAAACTCCGCAGTAACCAGGGGAACTGCAAACAGTGTAGAGGCCGCTTCCGGTTCGAGCACCCGGAACCGCCGCCTCTAGGGATGGACGGTGAGTGTCCGTGGGTCCCTCCAGGAGGTCGGGCAGTTATTATCCCATCCCTCCTGTGCCCTCCCTGAGCAAAATCTTAGGCCATAGACCCCTGGACCATCAGTTCCTAACCCAAAATGGTCTTATATCTGAGGGGAAAGGAGGTTGAGTGGTCCAGAATGCGGAGGAGAGGCTGGGATAGTGGTCATTGGTATGGCCATTCTGCGGAGCTGTGGTCGTGAAGGACGCGATACTGGTCCGGGACTCAGTGAAAAGACTTAGGGTGGGGAAGAAGTAGAGTTCTAAGGAGGATCTTGTGTGTTCTGGGATGTGGGACTGTGGAATCTGGGAATTGGTATGGAGGTAAGTTTGATCGTGGAGAGTATAGTAAACAGCTGCTGGGAAGGGAGTTGGTATGGGGCCGTGGAGTGAGAATAAGGAATACTTCATTCATGTACGCTGACATTAATAATAATAATAATAGCCCACGTTAACAGGGTACTGTCCGGTGCCAGGAACTCTGTGAGTACTGTCAGGCAACATCTTACTAAACTTCATAAGATCCCTTTGAGGTCAGTGTTATCTCACCTTACAGACGAGGAAACTGAGGCCCAGAGAAGTTAAGTAACTTGCCCACAGTCAAACAAGAAAGCAAGTGACAGAGTGAGGAACACAGACACTCTGTCTCTGGAGCTGAATTATAGAATTTGAGATTTGGAAAGGTTTTTAGGGATCCTTCATTCCAGAGTTTGCAAATGCAAATGTCTGCTGAGAAAAGTCTAGTGGTTTGGATTGCGATTGTCACTGAAAATCAATTCTCTGTCTAAAAGGGAAGCTGCTCACTGAGTTCCAGCCAGTTGTCTTCATGACACCATGACATGGCCAGTCTGACAGCTAGAGACAGATTCACTCTGTGGGCCACCATTTAGGGATCCCTGATTAGAATCACGTTATTGACAATTAGAAGCAACCAGAAAAAAAAACAAAAAAAACCAGAATACTCTGATATCTCACTTTGCAGATGGGAAGACTAACATCTAGAGAGACTAGTATTGTGTATATCAGAATCCAGATCATTTTCCTTCTTACACCATTGTCCCTCTCACCCCTGGGAATTTGCATTTCCTTGATATCCACTGAATGCAGGGTGGAAAAATGTTTTTCATTGAACATTCTACCCTGTGCTTAGATGTCTTTGCCCTTAGTACTTTAGAGTTATTATAAAATGGCCTTTACCAGTTTGCCCTGTGGCAAGGTCAATGTAATGGAACAATAGTTCTAAAACTTTTTAGTCTCAGGACACTTTATGCTCTTCCTCAAAGAGCTTTGCTCATGCCTATTTTATCTATGACATTTACCATTTAGGAAATTAAAACTGGCTGTGCGTGGTGGCTCACTCCTGTAATCCTAGCACTATAGGAGGCCCAGGTGGGTGGATTACTACCTGAGCTCTCAGGTTCAAGACCAGACTAAGCAAAAGTGAGACCCTGTCTCTACTAAAAATAGAAAATCTAAGGCAAGAGGATCACTTGAGCCCAAGAGTTTGAGGTGGCTGTGAACTGTGATGCCACAGCATTCTACCCAGGAGAACAGCTTGAGACTTAAAAAAAAAAAAAAAAAATCAGGGTTGGCACAGTAGCTCATGCCTGTAATCCTAGCACTTGGGAGGCCAAGCTGGGTGGATTGCCTGAGTTCATGGGTTTGAGACCAGCATGACCCAGAGTGAGACCTCATCTCTAAAAATAGCTGGGTGGCTCAGCGCCCATAGCACAGTGGTTATGGCATCGGCCACATACACCGAGGCTGGCAGGTTCAAACCCGGCCCAGGCCAGCTAAACAACAATGACAACTGCAATAAGAAAAAATAGCTGAGCATTATCCCAGCTACTTGGGAGGCTGAGGCAAGAGAATTGCTTAAGCCCAAGAGTTGGAGGTTGCTGTAAGCTGTGACGCCACAGCATTCTACTGAGGATGACATAGTGAGACTCTGTCTCAAAAAAAAAAAAAAAAAAAAAAATAGAACAGAGAGGAGTATTTTAGCTGCCTTTTGAGATAACTGTTGACTCTGGTCTTTGATTCTACACTAGAACTTAGCAAGTGGCAGTTTCTTAAAAGTTAGTCATAATGTGGCATCTGAAACCACAGTGGTGAATGTTTGTACTGTGTTATATTAAAATCTATTGGTCTATCTCATTCTTTGGCTACTTTACTTATACATGGTTATATAATATCAGTGAGTCCTTATTTGGAAAATGTTAGTTCACTTACTGAGTTATGCAAATCTTCAAAATGTTGAACTCTGAAATGTCATTACACATGGCCCGGCTCAGTGGCTCATGCCTGTAATTGCAGCACTCTGAGAGGCCAAGGTGGGTAGATTGCCTGAACTCACAAGTCCACGTTGGAGACCAGCCTGAGCCAGAGCAAGACCCTGCCTCTAAGGGCTCCATGGCAGGCGTCTATAGTCCCAGCTACTCGGGAGGCTGAGACAAGAGACTGTCTTAAGCCCAAAGAGTTTGAAGTTGCTGTGAGCTATGACACTACAGCACTCTACGAAGGGGGAAAAAGTGAGACTTTGTCTCAAAAAAAAAAGAAAGAAAGAAAGAAAAAGAAAAGAAATGTTATTACACAGTATCAAAAAATCATACTTGTTAATATTACCACCTATACTGTTTTTTAAAATAAGAAGTTAAGGCTCAGTGCCTGTGGCTCAAGCGGCTAAGGCACCAGCCACATATACCTGAGCTGGCAGGTTCCAATCCAGCCTGGTCCAGCCAAACCACAATGTCGGGCTGCAACCAAAAAATAGCCAGGCGTTCTGGCGGGTGCCTGTAGTCCCAGCTACTTGGGAGGTGGAGGCAAGAGAATCACTTGAGCCCAGGAGTTGAAGATTGCTGTGAGCTGTGATGCCAAAGTACTCTACCCAGAGTGACAGCTTGAGGCTCTATCTCAAAATTAAATAAATAAATAAATAAATAAGAACTTAAGTGTTGGGAAGCTGTTAAACTCAAGATAATAGAAACAAGTTTTCCACTTCTTTTTATTTTGAAAGCTTATATTTTATCATTGGCCACAAATTCTATCAGTTACTTCCTTGAAACGACAGGCTCACTTCCTTTGTATTTGAGAAAACTTCTGCTAGGTACCTAAATCTGAATAACCATAATTTGTCTGTTACTTGTTCATGCCAGTAAAAAGGGTATTTCAAACAAAATGCAATTAGTTCACCTGGCAACTCAAATAATTCAAAAATTGTTTTCTGAGATCGACCTTTGTTCTTGGCTTGCAGCAAATGTTTTATGTGCATTTCCCATTTTTCCACACAGAATATTAAAAAGATGTGTAATCCTGAGTTGAGATGTATTAAAATTAATTTTTACTATTTCATCAGAACATACTTAAGTGAAAATGATTTGTTTGCTTGTTTTACTTAGAGTACACAGCAGTAAAAAATAGAAGTGCTAGTACAGGGTGGCACCTGTGGCTCAGTGGGTAGGGTGCCGGTCCCATATACCAAGGGTGGCAGGTTCAAACCTTGCCCCGGCCAAACTGCAACAAAAAATAGCCGGGTGTTGTGGCGGGCACCTGTAGTCCCAGCTACTCAGGAGGCTGAGACAAGAGAATCACTTAAGCCCAGGAGTTAGAGGTTGCTGTGAGCTATGATGCAACTGCACTCTACCGAGGGCAATAAAGTGAAACTCTGTCTCTTAAAAAAAAAAACAAAACAAAAAAAAAAAAAACAGAAGAAGTGCCAGTACAGTTTGGCACCACTGCCTTGATTCAGGCTACGGCCAATTTTATCTGTCATTGCTTTGTGTTTCAATACAAATGTCAACAGCACAGTGAAAAAGTCTTAGAATTATGAGTAAAATGGTTTTGTCTTTGTGAGCCCTTTCCCTTTCCAGGATCTGTGGCCCACGTTGAGAAACATTACTATAGCCTATTTTCAAAAAGCCTGTTTTGTCATTTGTAATTGTTACCATCTCTGTACTCTTAGAACATTATTATGGCCCATTGGAAGAATCTGTTCATTTTCAGAATGGTTATAAAAAGGAGTAATTTATTCTAAGAGAGTCCTTTACCCTAAGGTTAGATTTAACCTTCAAAAAAATCACATTTTCTGTTCTAATTTTTAAAAATCTAATTTACATATAATTTCATGGGCACAGTAGCTATTGGGCAAATTGAAGCATACCTTAATGAATTGTTATTTTAGCCAAATAAATAAGCTGTGCCTGGCCTTATTAGAAAGATGTTTACTGGCTGGGCAAGCTGGCTCACGCCTATAATCCTAACACTCTGGGAGGCCAAGGTGGGTGAATGCCTTGAACTCTAGAGTTCAAAACCAGCCTGAACAAGAGCAAGGCTTCTCTAGGTGTTGTGCCAGGCACTTGTAGTTCCAGCTACTGGGAACACTAAGGCAAGAGGATCACTTGAGCCCAAGAGTTTGAGATTTCTGTGAGCTATGATGCTAGGACACTCTACCCAGGGCAGCTGAGTGAGACTCTGTCTCGAAAAACAAAAATAAGGGCGGAGACCATAGCTCAAGGGCCCTGGCCACATACACCAAGGCTGGCAGGTTTGAACCCAGCCCGGGCCAACTAAAACAACAACAAAAATAGCTGGGCATTGTGGCAGGCGCCTGTAGTCCCAGCTACTGGGAAGGCTGAGGCAAGAGAATCACTTAAGCCCAGGAATTTGAGGTTGCTGTGAACTGTGACGCCAGGGCTCTCCACCCAGGGCTACAGGTAGAAAAAAAAAAAGCAGAAAGATGTTTACTTTCAAAACTCACAAAAGCTTAAATGTCTAGCAAATACCCCCAAACTGGACTGTAGTTTGGTCAATTCTACATGTCCAAATGACCCTAGTTCTTCACAACACTTTCTCTGGCCTTTTGGTTTTGACTTCAGGCAGGCTCTGTCTGTCTCTGTGAGGCAGTGGTAATATGCTCTTAGGGTTGGGTGCGGTGGCTCACGCCTGTAATCCCAGCACTGTGAGAGGCTGAGGAGGGAGAATTGCTTGAGCTCAGGAGTTCAAGACTCGCCTGAGCGAGAGAGAGAGACCCCGACTCTTGAAAAAAATGGAAAAACCCAGCCAGGCACCATGACGAGCACCTGTAATCCCAGCAGCTTCCAGAGGCTAAGGCAGCAGATGCCCACAGCCCGAGTCTGAGGTTGCAGTGAACTATGACGCCACTGTACTCTGCTCAGGGGCATAGGTGGGACTCTGTCTAAACAACAACAAATAAAAAGGCAAATAAATAAAAATAAGCAAGGAAATAAAAAAATATGTATAATGCTCTTAGGTTTGGGAGGGGAGCAAATGGCCTTGGATTTGGATCTCAGCTATGTACATTGACTTCTCTGAACCTCAGTTTTTCTGTCAGTAAAACGGAGATGATGATGAAACCTACCTTGTTTTGTGGATTCAATGGAAGAAAGCCTATAAACACTTAACACTAAGTCTGGAATATAGAAAAGTGTTCCTATCGGGGGGGCGCCTGTGGCTCTGTGAGTAGGGTGCTGGCCCCATATACAGAGGGTGGCGGGTTCAAACTCAGCCCCGGTCAAACTGCAACAAAAAAATAGCTGGGCATTGTAGTGGGCGCCTGTAGTCCCAGCTACTCAGGAGGCTGAGGCAAGAGAATCGCCTAAGCCTAGGAGCTGGGGGTTGCTGTGAGCTGTGTGTTGCCACGGCACTCTACCGAGGGTGATGAAATGAGACAAAAAAATTTTTTTAAATAAAAGAAAAGTATTCCTATCGGGGTAGCTGTTTTTTTTTTTTTGTTTTTTTTTTTTTGGAGACAGAGTCTCACTTTGTCACCCTTGGTAGAGTGTCATGGCATCACAGCTCACAGCAACCTCAAACTCTTGGTTTAAGCTACTCTCTTGCCTCAGCCTCCCAAGTAGCTGGGACTACAGGTGCCCACTACAATGCCTGGCCATTTTTTAGAAATGAGGTCTCTCTCTGCCTCATTATAGTCTTGAACTCATGAGCTCAGGCAATCCATCCTCCTCCCAGAATGCTGGGATTCCAGACATGAGCCACTGCGCTCCGCCTTGAGACAGAGTCTTACTTTGTCCCCCTTCGTAGAGTGCTCTGGCGTCATAGCTCACAGCAACCTCAAACTCTTGGGCTCAAGTGATTCTCTTGCCTCAGCCTCCCAATTAGCTGGGACTACAGGTGCCCACCAAAACAGGGGTCTTGCTCTTGCTCAGGCTGGTCTTGAACCTGTCAGCTCAGGGCAGTCCACCTGCCTCTGCCTCCCAGAGTGGTAGGATTATAGATGTGAGCCACTGCACCTGGCCCGGGGTAGCTGATACTCATTACCTGCAAATGAGCAAGACTTCTTCCACACTACGCAATAGCAGAGGGAAGTGCTGCTGATGAAGCTCTCTAGCAAATAATAATCTTTGTAATTAGCTCACTCTTTGTTTAAAAGAAAACCCAATGCTTGACATTTTTTTATTTAATTGAAGGCAAATTGGCAGTATTAAGCGTTTTCTGCCTGTGAAAATGTTCACCTTTACATTAAAGTCAAATTATCCCCAGTGCTTTTAAAATATGAGATGGTTTCGGGGGAAAAAAAATTCTACTTCATTTTCAAGGAACATAATAATTAGACAAAAGTTCAGCACATCAATATAATTAGAAAAGATTGGAAAGCTGTTCATTTGCTTTTTATTCCCCCCACCCCAGAGCAAATATTCAACATTTCCCCTGTTTATACTGTTCATTTGCTTAGCAAACTTTATCAAAGAATTAATAATGCCAAGATGAAATTTAGCTTAGCTTGTCCAAATAATCCCAAACTACAAACGGGTGACGGTTGAATTAGTAAGGTTTTACTGAAAGCATGCTTGTTGGCACGTGTGGTTGCTTCTGTCTTTGTGTGCTGTTTACCTGAGCTCCTGGTGATTTATCTGTTTCTCTTATGACTTAAGATAAACCAAGCAAAAAATAACAATAAAATAAAATAAAACAAAGCAAACATTCAGCAGGCAAAATAAATGTGTATACCATATAGTCTTTGTGTCTGATCTTTTTTTTTCTTCTTTGCTCCCATCCTATCTTATTCATTTTTCTCTCAAATTTTTTCAGTGTGTATTCCTCCCTGTCACTTTAACTTATAGGAAGTTGGCACACTATGTTTTGCTTATTTTTCCTTATGACATTCATTCAGTGATTCAGTAACATTTCAGTGCCTCTGTGTGCTGGAATCCAAAGAGAACAAAATGAGTAAGATTGAATTCAGGTGAAGGTGATAGGGGAGTTCTTTCTACTATTCTCAAAACTTTTCTGTAAATTTATTTGAGCCACAGGGACCGCCCTGTATTTTTATATTTTTGAGACAGTCTCAAGCTGTTGCTCTGGGTAGAGTGCTGTGACATCATAGCTCACAGCAACCTCCAACTCCTACGCTCAAGCAATCCACCTGTCACAGCCTCCCAGAGTGCTAGAATTACAGGAGTGAGCCACCATGCCCAGCCTTTGAAAGTGCCCTTTCCAATGACTGGCTTATTACATCTATTTCCTGTCTGCGCCCATCAGCATTTGAAGTTACAATTCTGCTTTAGTGTTAACTTATGTAGTTTTGAAAATCCAGGGTGGTACCTGTGGCTCAAAGGACTAGGGTGCCAGCCCTATATGCAAGAGGTGGCGGGTTCAAACCCAGCCCCTGCCAAAAACAGCAAAAAAAAAAGAAAAAGAAAATCCATGTGCACTTCATTATGTGCCATACTATACTAATACTTATTCCTTAGTGTTTTTTTGTTTGTTTTGTTTTTGTTTTTGAGACAGAGTCTTTTTATGTTGCCCTCGGTAGAATGTTGTGGCATCACAGCTCACAGCAACCTCAAACTCTTGGCCTTAAGCAATTCTCTTGCCTGAGCCTTCCAAGTAGCTGTGACTACAGGCACCTGCCACAATGCCCAGCTATTTTGTTGTAATTGTTATTGTTGTTTGGCAGGCCGGGGCTGGGTTCAAACCCGCTTCGGTGTTATGTGGCAGACGCCCCAGCTGCTGAGCTATAGGCTCCGAGCCTGTTTCTTAGTTTTGATCTGGAAAAAAAGGAATATAGTCTCTACCCTTAAGAACTTAATCGTAGGGTCCTAGCACTCTGGGACACCAAGGCAGGTGGATTGCTTCATAAGTTCGAGACCAGCTTGAGGAAAATTGAGGACACCCCCCCCCCCCACAACCTGGGGAGGTGGCTTACACCTATAATTCCAGCACTCTCTGGGAGGACAAGGCAGGTGGATCATTTGAGCTCACAAGTTCGAGACCAACCTGAGCAAGAGTGAGACTCTGTCTCTAAAATATAGCCAGGCGTTGTGGCAGCTGCCTGTAGTCCCAGCTACTCAGGAGGCTGAGGCCAGATGAGCTATTATGCTATGGCACACTATTGGGGAAAAGTGAGACTCTATCTCAAAAACAAACAACAACAAACCCCCCCAAAAACTTTATAGTCTGGTGAGAAAGCCATAAACAGATAACTACAATTCACTATGGGAATCCCTAAAAGATAAGGTCTATAAAGGTCTTTCCCCTTCTGAAAGCACTGAGTTCCATTGGTTGCTTTTGTAAATAAAGTTTTATTGAAACACAACTATGTCCTTTCCTATACATATGGTCTGCTTTGGCATACATATAATCTGTAGCTGTTTTCATGAAGAATTGACTTGTAGCAGAGACCATATGGGCCACAAAGCCAAAAATATTTACTATCTGGCCCTTTACAGAAATTTGCTTTGCTGGCTGCTGCTATTCAGAATCGGATTTGATCCTTTTTTTTTTTTAAGAGACAGTGTCTTGCTCTGTCACCCAGGCTAGAGTACAGTGATGTAGTCATATCTCACTGCAGCCTCAAACTCCTGGGCTCAAGGGATCCTCCTGTCTCAGCCTCCTGCAGATGCATGCCATCACACCTGGCTATAATTTTTTGTTTTGTTTTGTTTTCTGGATTTTGCCCAGGCTGGTCTGGAACTCTTAGGCTCAAGCAATTGTCCACCTTGGCCTTCCAAAGTGCTACAGTTATAGGAGCAAACCACCATACTACCTTGACTGACCTCTGATTTGATTCTTAAGACAATTTTATATGATACTGTGTGCTAATTTTATACAATATGTAGCTAGTAGGAAATAGAGCCATGACTTAGCTGAATAAAGTGTATACTCTTTAGTATGTTATCAAAGACCTGTCTCAACCCCGTCCCTGCCAGTATGTGGCCGGGAGAAGGTCTGTGGGTAAGGCCTGCCCATTGGGCCAGTGGAAGAATATATAGTTTACAAGGCACCACCCTTGACATCTTGGCTCCCTCTGGGTCTTCCCCTGTGACTGCTCTTTTATTTCCAAGTAGGAGAGGCCATGATATGCAATATGGTTAGTTGGAAGGAGAAGCTTGAAGCTATTTGTAGAACCCTTTATGTAAAAATAAAGTATGATTACTGATGTCTCTTGTAGCTTTAACAATTGCCCTATACACATATATTTTGAGAATTTGGAAAGCAATTCCACTCCAGCTTCATCATTCCTTTTCTTTATTTCAGTTTTAGGGAGTATACAAGTTTTGGTTACATGGCTAGCTTTTTTTTTTTTTTTTGTAGAGACAGAGTTTTACTTTACCACCCTCGGTAGAGTGCCATGATGTCACAGGACCCACAGCAACCTCCAGCTCTTGGGCTTCCGCGATTCTCCTGCCTCAGCCTCCTGAGCAGCTGGGACTACAGGCACCCGCCACAATGCCCGGCTATTTTTTTGTTGCAGTTCGGCCGGGGCTGAGTTTGAACCCGCCACCCTCTGTATATGGGGCTGGCGCCCTACTCACTGAGCCACCCGTGCCACCCTACATGGCTAGCTTTTATATATTTTAGGTCAGAGTTTTAAGTGTACCCTTCACCTAGAAAGTGCACAATGTACCAGTGAGATGTACCTGTTAGTTGTGACCAGCTTCATCTTTAGACACCCAGTCTCATGCCCAGAGGTATTATACAGTATTGTACTAGGACATAATGTGTTTCCCATATTCAAAAATAGTGATTTCACATAAGAACCTGAACTTTTCAGTCTTGATAAATAGGGCGCTTTGGCCCCACTGGGACTGCATTGTCACACGGCTCCAGTTCTCTAGTGCTGGACAGTGACCATCCACTTGACCTTGGACATGTGCAGAAGGTTTGACTTAGTATCCAAGAAAGAGATTAACTGACTTGTAACCTATTGACTTGCTAGCCAGTCTCCATGAAGCAGACAGAGGAAAGTTCCTCATAGCCAATCTTTTGGAGATTTTGACTGGGTCCCCTTTCTCTAGTGGAGAAGTGTGGTTCCCCCAGCCAACCCAGTCCTGACATCATGCTCTGTCCTAGCTACCTCACCTGATTTCCAGTGCATTACCACCCTGTCCCACTTCCTGTTGCAGTGAAGTTGCTTTCACTCCAGCTCTTGCCTCACTTTGGAGCCTGCTGCTGCCTTGACCCTCCTGAACTGATGGATTCTCTCACTTACTATGCCCTTTAGGGAAAAGAAGGTTATGAGTTTCAGACAGGAAGGTGGAGAACCACAGATGTCTGGTCACCTGCAAGGGCCACCACCCTTTTCTAAATTGAATAACTAGTGATGCTCTGTGTGTGTGTGTATGTCCCATCCCAAAAGCCTCAAACTATTTAGATACATTCTTGAACACATCTAAGATCACAGAAGGATTAGAGCAGAAAGATACTCGGCAGAGTAGACCAGGTTCCATTTTGAGGCAGTACCCGGAGGATCCCAGGCAGGCTCACAAATTAGGAGGCCTCCAAGGTCCAGGAAATATAAATGGCTGCAAGCAACTTAAGTAACTGCTGTGGCTGGGGTTTATTTCATTATGCTAGTTATATAGATTCCTTTCAACACCTAAGTATGCTTTGCATACCCAGGGGTATTATTCCATTTTATAAAGAAATCTGTATACTAATTTCTTGAAACATGTGACCGCCTCAATTTCTCCATCATGTAATAAAAATAGAAGTAATAATTGAATCTACCTCCTAGAGTTATGAGAATTAAATGCATTAATAAGACACAACTTCTGGCGGTGACCTTCACTCAATGGGAAGGGCGCCAGCCACATACACTAATGCTGGCAGGTTCAAACCTGGCCCAGGCCAGCTAAAACAACAATGACATCTGCAACAACAACAACAACAACAACAAATAACTGGGCGTTGTGGTAGGCACCTGTAGTCCCAGCTACTTGGGAGGCTGAGGCAAGAAAATTGCTTGAGCCCATAAGTTTGAGGTTGCTATGAGCTATGACACCGTGGCACTGTACCCAGGGTGATAGCTTGAGACTCTGTCTCAAAAAAAAGAAAAAAAAGAAAGAAAGAAACAACTTCTTTCGAGTAAGGCCTAGCCCATGGTTGATGCATCTGCATTAGCTGTGATGGTAATAACAAGTCTCATTTTTGCTGAAAATGTGGCCACATGAACCTTCACTTCATCCTTTTCATAGGGAAAAACCTCTCCAACCTGCTGGCAAATGGCACCTTGACTTGACTGCAATGGCAGGGAGGCAACAGGACGAGCTATAGTGTGGGAGTCAAGGACACTGCCATCTGGCAGGCTGTTGTTGCTAGGCAGGAATGCAGGCCCTGTCTTACTAGTTCTTTTGGTTTTTCAAGAGAATTCATGGCTCAGTGCCCATAGCTCAAGTGGGTAGGGCGTTGGCAGGTGGGTTTGAACCCGGCCCTCACCTGCTAAACAACGACAACTGCAAAAAAATATGGCCGGGAGTTGTGGCGGACGCCCATAGTCTCAGCTGCTTGGAAGGCTGAGGCAAGAGAATTGCTCAAGGCTGAGAGGTTGAGATTGCTGTGAGCCATGATGCCACAGCACTCTACTGAGGGTGACGTAGTGAGATTCTGTCTCAAAAAAAAAAAAAAGAGAGAGAGAATCCAGAACTCAGGCTTTTTTAATTTTGAGACAGAGTCTCACTATGTCACCCTCAGTAGAGTGCTGTGGCATCATAGCTCACAACAACCTCAAACTCTTGGCCTTGAGTGATTTTCTTGCCTCAGCCTCCCAAGCAGCTGGGACTACAGGTACCCACCACAACACCTGGCTATTTTTTGTTGTTGTTGTTATAGTTGTCATTGTTGTTTGGCAGGCCTGGGCTGGGTTTGAACCCGCCAGCCCCAGTGTATGTGACTGGTGCCCTAACCACTGAGGTAGGCCCCAAGCCAGAACTCAGACTTTTATTTATCTTTTTTGAGACAGTTTCACTATGTCACCCTTGGTAGACTTCTGTGGTGTCACAGCTCACAGCAACCTCAAAGTCTTGGGCTTAAGTGATTCTCTTGCCTCAGCCTCCCAAGTAGCTGGGACTACAGGCGCCCGCCACAATGCCCGGCTATTTTCTTATCGTTGTTGTCGTTGTTTGGCAGACCCGGGCTGGGCTCGAACCTGCCAACCTTAGTGCATGTGGCTGGCACCATAACTGCTGTGCTACCAGCGCCAAGCCAGAATCAGGCTTTTAAAATGTGAAATCTCCCAAAGTTTAAGTGTAGGCAGGAAAAAAAATTAACATTATGGAGACAAGACATAGGTATGTGGGCTGGCTTCAGCCTACGAATGACTGTGAGTCCAGTTGTCAGGTGCAGAGGCTAAGGCACAGGGAGGTTAACTGTCTGCTGCAGGGCACCCCAGAGGAGGAGAGCAAGGCTCAGATCTGTTTTGGCCCAGCACCCTGCAGCCCCTCCACTCTCCCCACCTCCACGCTATAACAGCCAGCTGTGCAGTGGGAGGTTCTGCTCTTGCCTCCTTTGAGAAGATTTCATTTTAAGCCTGGAGAAGGAAACCGTGAAACCCAGGGCAGAGGATTAGACTCTTCTCCCTCTCTTAGAGTTGTCACTCACCTTGCCAAGCCTTCCTGATTCTGGACAGGAGCAGAAGGGGCAGAGCTTATGGAGTCCAACCAAGGGGTTCACACTCTGACCCCTTTTATCAGCTACATGATCTCTATGAAGTTAGACTCAGGGCCTAGACCCTTAAATTGTAAAGTAGAGATTAATAATAGAACTTTCGCATAGTGCTATTAGGAGAACTGAATGAATTCATTCATCTAAAGCCCTTAAAGCATAGTAACTTTGGACTAGGGGTACATTCTTACAAAATAAATGGTTTTCTAACTTGTTTAGACACAGGTATTTGGAACAGCTATCTTAGTGCCAACTGCTTTTCATTTCTTTACTTCATCAAGGTAATGTAGGTTGACCTTACCTTTCATGGTTTTTTATCACTACTCTTGGAAATGGTTTGTCTTCAAGATGCAATACTTTTCTTCAGAAAGGAAAACAGCGTAAAATGGTGTCTAGTTTGCCTTGTATAAGAACAGGCAATATTGGAAGAAGAAAAGAGCTGGAGAAAAAAATGAAAACCTTTTTTTTTTTTTTTTTAAATACCTGTTAGAAACAAACTATCCTTGCATGGAAAATTGATTATATTTTTAGTGAAAAGGATTTCTGCTTTCTTATTTTGGGGAGAAACGAGCTGAATTCATTACCTCTTAAATTTGACAGAAATGAGCCGTTCTGTGAGCCAGAGGGGGTTGGGAAGATCTGTAGTAAGCAATGGTGATTTTATCTGGTTTTACTCTCTGGAAAAGGAGAGAACACAATCCGAGAAAGTGAAATTATGTTTTTCTAAGTTTAAAATTCCCTTTTATTGCACCTAGAATAATGCTAGGCACAGAGTGGGTGTTTGAGTTGTTGTGGCGTAAAAAAAAGTAAACTCATAAATTTTCTGCTTATCTTCAAGGCTGGCCTAGGTATAAAATTGTTTGTTTGTTTTTTAGAGACAGAGTCTCACTTTGTTGCCCTCGGTAGAGTGCTGTGGTGTCCAGCTTACAGCAACCTCCAGCTCTTGGGTTTAGGTGATTCTCTTGCCTCAGCCTCCCGAGTAGCTGGGACTACAGGTGCCTGCCACAACACCTGGCTATTTTTTGTTTCAGTTTGGCCAAGACTGGGTTCAAACCCGCCAACCTCAGTATATGGGGCCAGCACCCTACTCACTGAGCCACTGGCGCCACCCTGTTTTTTTTTGTTTTTTGGGATGTTTTTTGAGACAGAGTTTCACTATGTCGCCCTGGGTAGAGTGCCATGGCATTACAGCTCACAGCAACCTCAAACTCTTGGGGTTAAGCGATTCTCTTGCCTCAGCCTCCCAAGTAGCTGGGACTACAGGCACCTGCCACAATATCCAGCTATTTTTTTGTTGTTGAGATAGAGTCTCAACCTGTCGCCCTAGGTAAAGTGCTGTGGCATCACAGCTCACAGCAACCTCAAACTCTTGGGTTTAAGCAATTCTCTAGCCTTAGCCTCCAAGTAGCTAGGACTACAGGTGCCTGCCACAACACCCAGCGATTTTGGGGTTGTAGTTGTCATTGGTGTTTGGCAGACCAGGGGTGTTGTGAACCCACCATCTCTTGTGTAGGTGACTGGTGCCCTAGCCGCTTGAGCTACAGCTGCGGAGCCTATTATTTATTTTTGAGACACAGTCGCAAGCTATTGCCTTGGATACGGTGCCATGGCGTCATCAAACATCATAGCTCACAATAATCTTCAACTCTTGGGCTCAAGCAATCCTCTCGCTTCAGGTTTTCTACTTTTACTTAGAGACAGGGGTCTTGCTCTTGCTCACGCTGGGTTGAAACTCTTGAGCTCAAGCAGTCCACCTGCCTTGGCCTCCCAGAATGCTAGGCTTATGGGCCTGAGCCACCGCGTCCTATCCCTCCGTGACTTTTTAAGTTGTTTTTGTCCTATCATTTTAGTGTGCCTTATTTTTAAATGAACTCACATGAATCCATGTTGTTGTTGCAGTTGTCATTGTTGTTTTAGCAGGCACAGGCCAGATTTGAACCCACCAGCCTCAGTATATGTGGACGGCATCCTACCCACTGAGCTGCGGGAGCCACCTATAAAATTGTTTTTTAAAACACAAAATAAATAAAATTCTTATAAGAGCACCTAGTGCTTGTTTAGTAAGCTCTCAGGAAAAATTAGTTAACTGGGGAAGGAGCACATCTTTTTCCTTAGGATTCTGAGGAGTTTCATATTCTATTTCACATATTTTTCAGGGAAGTTTGGCAGATCATTTTGAGGGGGGGATGCAAACAATCAAAGGCACTTTACTTTGGGTACTCATGCGTACGAACACAGAAAATCACAAATGCAAAGTCCTCACTTGTATTCTATGGGCAGCTGGGATGGGTGGACAGGGCTGGGTTGAGAGAGGGAATGGGCTTAGGAGCTTGCATGAAGGATTCAGAGAGAGACCAAAATACTTTTTAGCCTGTCACATAAGACACTGATTAGATTACAGAAGTGTAGCATTTACTCATCTTTACTATTTCAAATAGAAAAAAATCAATATTTTCCAATTATCTCCAATGGTGTATCAAAGTTACTTTGTCATAGTTTGTTTTACCACCTCAGAAAGAGCAAGGGGAAAGGGTCAGGAAAGCATGTTGCCCAAGAAGATGAAGTCTTTACTGTGGTTCTTTACTCATGCCTCATGTCCTTTCCTGCACCATCAATTCAGAAATTCAGTCATTCACTCATTCTTCAATTCCAGAAATGTCTACCGATGCCTACTCCATTCCAGGCACGTTCCAGATGTGGAGGATTCAGTGATTTTAAACAAGGCCAGACAATTTCAGCTCCAATTCATGGGACTGATATTTAGTAGGAAGACAGACTACAAACACATCAATAAGAAAAAGATAAATAGGGAGGACTGGGGGCTAGTTTATTCTGGGGAGGTGGGTCTGTTTAAGCTGAGATCTGATTGACAAGAAGGAGCTCTTGGTCTGGCACTGTGGCTCACGCCTATAAATCCCAATGCCTTGGCTCGGTGCCTATAGCTCAGGGGCTATGGTGCCAGCCACACACACCGGAGTTGGTAGGTCCGAATCCAGTCTGGACCTGCCAAACAACGACAGCTACAACTAAAAAATAGCTGGACGTTGTGGTGAACACCTGTAGTTCCAGCTACTTGGGAGGCTGAGGTAAGAGAATCACTTAAGTGTTTGAGGTTGCTGTGAGCTATGACTTCACAGCACTCTACTGAGGGTGAGATAGTGAGACTCTGTCTCAAAAATAATAATAATGATAAAATAAAATAAAAAAGACCAGGCGAGGCCCAGTGCTGTGGCTCATAGCTGTAATCCCAGCACTCTGGGGATCTGAGGCTGGAGGACAGCTGGGGTGCAGGAGTTCTAGACCATCCTGGGCAACACAGTGAGCCCAGTCTGTATAAATAATTTCTTTTTTACTTGGCCAGGCATGGGCATGGTAGTGGGCACCTGTAGTCTCAGCTACTCAGGAGGCTGAGGCAGGAGGATCATTTGAGCCCAGAATTTGAGGCTGTATTGAGCTATGTTTGAGCCACTGCACTCCAGCCTGGATGACAGAATGAGACCCTGTCTCTTAAAAAAAGAAAGAAAATTCCAGGGAGAAAAAGAAAAGGTCCAGAGAGATGACAGGGCTTAGAGAGAAATAGACAGACTCAGGATATATTTGGGAACCAAAAGTTCAGTATTTGAGATCTATGAAAAGTCAGCAGTTTATGGGGGATGGAGCTAATAACTGCTAAATACCTGCTATATGCAGCGCCCGTTCTAAGTGTTTTATGTGTACTGTCTTAACCCTAATAGTAGTTTTTTGTTTTTTTTTTTTTGAGATGGAGTCTCACTCTGTGGCTCTCTAGCATCACAGCTCACAGCAACCTCAAACTCCTGGGCTCAAGCGATTCTCTTGCCTCAGCCTCCTAAGTAGCTGGGACTACAGCCTCTTACTACAACACCCAGCTATTTTTTGTTGTTGTTGTTGCAGTTGTCGTTGTTTAGCTAGCCTGGAGCCGGCCTTTGGTGTACGTGGCTGGCGCCGTAACCACTGTGGTACAGGCGCTGAGCCAACCCTGACAGTAGTCTTAAAATGGATTTACGACGAACAGAACTGGGCGGTGCCCTGTGACTCAAGGAGTAGGGAGCCAGCCCCGTATACCGGAAGTGGTGGGTTCAAACCCGGCCCCAGCCAAAAACTGCAGAAAAAAGAGTAAGAGAACACCCAAACAGGTAAAAGTGGCTGAGCCAGACAGGCTGACCCAGAGCTTCACCTCTCAGCCACTGTACAGCACTCTCCCCAGGCTCTTATCTAATTATGTAGTTTGAGGACAGCCAAGAACGCATGCCTAAGCATTTCTAAACCAAGCAAATGCACATAACAGTGTGTAGGTTATAAATAACCATTTCTAGCTGCCAGATACTATTTGGGTTTGGAAAGGAAAAGAGAATCTTAGCATGACTTGTTTATCTTAGGTAATTTGGCAGTAAACTAGGCCCCAGAAGTCGAGTTACACAGAAAATGCCAAGGAAAAGTGACAGGGATATTGTTTCAGTCTTTCCCCAGTCAGAAGGTGACATAAAGGCCCAGACCAGCCTGGAGAGAATGAAGAGGAGTGTTTACCCAGCTTTCAAACAGTCCCACTTTTTGCCTAATACAGTCCTGTTATTTAGGTGGGATACCCTTAAAGAAGTCCATGGCATCAAGATGAAATAATGGGACAGGCAGGAGATTTTCTAGTCCTCTGCCTAATTACCTGTTACAGTAGTTTAGAAACCAGAGGTCTGTTTTATTGGGCCTGTACAGAACTTTTTTTATGTCTCCGGAAAAATCTAATCCAGCAAAACCAGGCCTGCATTCCTACGTGGAAACCAGCAGCTGGAGCCAAGCAGTGATTATCCCATGAGGCTGGGCAGCTGCTCTCAAGGCTGCTCTGTACCCTCCCTATCCCCACCCTGCCTCCTTCCTTTATTTGCCTGGCTTTGACACACACGTATCTTGTTTTTTTTGTTTTTTTGGACAGAGTCTCATTTTGTCGCCCTTGGTAGAGTGCCATAGTGTCATAGCTCACAGCAACCTTAGACTCTTGGGCTCAAGCGATCCTCTTGCCTCAGCTTTCCAAGTAGCTGGGACTACCTGGGAAGCATCCACCACAATGCCCGGCTGTTTTTAGAAACGGGGCCTTGCTCTGGCTCAGGCTGGTCTCAAACCTGTGAGTTCAGGCAATTCACCTGCCTCGGCTTCCCACAGTGCTAGAATTACAGGCGTGAGCCACTGTGCCTGGCCTTTTTTTTTTTTTTTTAAAGACAAAGTCTTACTTTGTCACACTGGGTAGAGTGCTATGGGGTCATAGCACACAGCAACCTCAAACTCGTAGGCTTGAGCAGTCCTCTTGCCCCATCCTCCCAAGTAGCTGGGACTACACGCACCCGCCACAACACTTGACTGGTTTTTCTGTTTTTTAGTAGAGACAGGTCTCATCTTACTTTTGCTTAGGCTGGTCTTGAACTGAACTCATGAGCACAAGCAATCCACCCACCTCTGTCTCCCAGAATGCTAGGATTATGCAGTCTCAGGTGTAAGCTTGAATGACACACATGTGTTTTTGCAAACATTATGGGTAGAAGCCATATTCAGGGTTCAGGAAGGATGCATGGGGATGAGAGCAGTCATGACAGTGGATCTGAGGGGGCTCCTACCTCTCTGCTTGAGGAGGGCGTGCAGGCAGGTGAACAGAGGGTGTCATGGGCATCCTGAGCCCTGGATTAGCGGTCAGACTAGCTAGTTTCAACCCCGAGTTTTTTCCTTTCCCTGCTCTGTGACCTTGGGAGTTTGCTTTGCTTCTCTGACCTATTAGCTTTGTTGCTGCACATGATAGGAAATCCCAAGAGCTATCACGTGGGGAAGAACCTACCATTGGTAGGTGCTCCGTAAGCCATGACCCCAGGCAAAACCAGGTTGCCACACAACCCATCCTTCCAGGTCTTGGCTTTCCTTGATCTTTTTTCCCCTTTCCCTTTTCCCTTTCTCATCTTTAGCCATTTCATAAAAACTTTGCCCTCAAATAAATGATTG
Organism: Loris lydekkerianus; assembly: GCA_963574355.1. Classification (NCBI taxonomy): domain Eukaryota; kingdom Metazoa; phylum Chordata; class Mammalia; order Primates; family Lorisidae; genus Loris; species Loris lydekkerianus. The sequence goes on from CAUYPK010090537.1 coordinate 94,166, forward strand.
GGTCACCAAAAGCCTATTGGCTTCGCTAAGAAATTGTTTCAATTTCCAGAAGCCATATTTGGTCATTGTTTCATTCTTATCTCTCATGTATTACAGATTGATCTCTTAAGAGAAGGCAGTTTGTCCTCTGAAAATATTGCTTTTACTTTCCTGCAAGCATCAGGGTCCTGAGGTTCGTGGAGGCCACTCCATCAGGGAGGTGACACACTACCGCCCTCCACCTTGGGGCTCCAATAGGAATGTCAGCAGCATTTCTCATTATATCATGTATTTACAAACTTAAATCAGCCTTTGGACATTTATTATTTTATTTTTATTTATTTATTTTTGCAGTTTTTGGCCGGGGCTGGGTTTGGACCCACCACCTCCAGCATATGGGGCCAGCGCCCTACTCCTTTGAGCCACAGGCACCGCCCGACATTTAATATTTTAAGTTTATTTTAGTTTTTTGAATGGGAAATATTCAAATAAATCATTCAAAAATAAAAACAATATAAAAAAGTTACATTGAGAAGTCCCTCACATGTATCCTCTGGGTAGTTCTTTATACAAATAGAACCAATAAGAAAACATACTTTTATTTTCCTTCTTTCTTATTCTTTTAATTATATATGTATGTACATATATATATTGTTTCCTCTAATCTGCTTCAGAGGAAGATTTACCACTTTCTTAGAGAAAAGTTTACATATTACATATTTCCCACCCTTGATTTTTTTCACTTAAAATATGACCGTCTTTTAGGGATATGTAAGAAGTAGAATATGAGGCCAAGTGTGGTGGGCCCACGCCTGTAAACCTAGCACACTAGGAGGCCAAGGCGGTTGGATTGCTTGAGCTCACAAGTTCAAGACCAGCCTGAGCAAAAGCGAGACCCTGTCTCTAGTAAAAATAGAAAAACTGAGGCAACTGGGCGGAGCCTGTGGCTCAGTGGGTAGGGTGCTGGCCCCATATACCCAGGGTGGCGGGTTTGAACCCGGCCCTGGTCAAACTGCAACAAAAAGTCTGCAATGCCTGGGTGTTGTGGCGGGCTCCTATAGTCTCAGTTACTTGGGAGGCTGAGGCAAGAGAATCACCTAAGCCTAGGAGTTGGAGGTTGCTATGAGCTGTGACCCCATGGCACTCTACTAAGGGCAACAAAGTGAATGTCTCCAAAAAAAAAAAAGAAAACTAAAGCAGGAGGATTGCTTGAGCCCAAGGGTTGGAAGTTGCTATGGGCTAGGACATCAGGGCATCTACCCAGGGCAACAGCTTGAGACTCGTCTCAAAAAAAAAAAAAAAGTAGAATACGGGCAGCGCCTATAGCTCAGTCTGCAGGGCACTGGCCACATGCACCAAGGATGGCGGGTTCAAACCCAGCCCGGGCCAGCTAAAAAACAACAATGACAACTGCAACAACAACAACAACAACAGCAAATAGCTGGGTGTTGTGGCAGGCACATGTAGTCCCAGCTACTTGGGAGGCTTAGGCACGAGAATCACTTAAGACTAAGAGTTCGAGGTTTACGAGCTATGACGTCACGGCACTTTACCTAGGGTGACAGCTTGAGACTGACTCAAAAAAAAAAATAAGTAGAATATGAGCCTGCTCATTTGTTCTTCCAGCTTCATAGTGTTCATTCTATTGTCTAGGACCACCATATTTATTCAGCTGTTCCCTATTGATGGATTCAGGGGTTATTCTAATATTTGCTGTTACAAATGATGATACAGTGCACATGATTGTTTTCTGTTGTGGAGGTGTTTCTTCAGGGTGGATTCTAGTGTGATATTGCTAGCTCAAAAGGAAAATGCATTTGTACTTTTGAGAATGTTTTCAAAATACCCTCCAAAGGGACTATGCCATGTGATGCTCTTCCCAGCAATCCTTTTCCCAAATCCTGCCAAGTTGTATACGGTCAAACCTCTGTATTTCTGTCAATCTTGTAAGTGTGAGAAAATGGTATTTCAGTGGAATGTTTGTCACGTAAATTTTTCTTTTTCAAGACAGAGTCTCACTATGTTTCCCTCAGTAGAGTGCTGTAATATTACAACTCACAGCAACCTCCTTAAGCCCTCCTCTTGGGCTTAAGCGATTCTCTCGCCTCAGCCTCCCAAGTATCTGGGACTACACGTGCCTGCCACAACGCCTGGGTATTTTTTTGTTGTTGCAGCTGTCATTGTTGTTTAGCTGGCCCAGGCTGGGTTCGAATCCGCCAGCCTTGGTGTATGTGACTGGCGCTGTAACCATTGTGCTATGAGCGCCAAACCTTTTTTTTTTTTTTTTTTTGAGACACAGTCTTGCTTTGTCACCCTGAGTAGAGTGCTATGACATCATAGCTCACAGCAACCTCCAACTCTTAGGGTCAAGGGATCTTCCTGTCTCAGTTTCTGAGTAGCTGGTACTACAGGCAACCACTGCTACACTTGGTTAGTTTTTCTATTTTTATTATCAATATTATTATTATTATTATTATTATTATTTTGAGGCAGAGTCTCAAGCTGTTGCCCTGGGTAGAGTACTGTAGCATCACAACTCACAGCAACCTCAAACTCTTGAGCTTAAGTGATTCTCTTGCCTCAGTCTCCCAAGTAGCTGTGACTACAGGCACCTGCCACAATGCCCAGCTATATATATATATATATTTTTTTTTTTTTTTTTTTTGTGGTTGTCATTGTTGGGCAGGCCCAGGCTGGCTTCCACCAGCCCTGGTATATGTGGCTGGTGCCCTAGCCTCTGAGCTATAGTCGCCAAGCCAAGTTTTTCTATTTTTAGTAGAGATGGGGTCTTGCTTTGCTCAGTCTGGTCTTGAACTACAGAGCCCAGGCAATCTACCCACCTCAGCCTTCCACTATGGTAAGATTACAGGCATAAGTCACTGTGCCCACCTGTCATATAAATTTCTTTCTTTCTTTTTTTTCTTTGAGACAGTCTCACTTTGTCACCCTCATCATAGCTCACAGCAACCTTAAACTCTTAGGCTCAAGCGATTCTCTTGCCTCAGCCTCCGGAGTAGCTATTTTTAGAGAGCGAGTTTCACTCTCTCTCAGGCTGGTGTCAACTCCTGAGCTCAGGCAATCCACCTGGCTCTACCTCCAAGAGAGTGCTAGGATTACAGGCTTGAGCCACCCATACCTGGCCTCTTTCATGTAAATTAAATTACATGGATATCAAAATGAATACTCCTGAGTCGTCTTATTTGAAAACAGATTAATTGCCCCTTATTTTAGTAACCCAATAGAAGCACAGTTGTCCCACTGGGGGAAAACAAGTTCTTTGTTCAGAATTCCTCTGTGGGCAGTGCCTGAGGGTGGTGGGTTCGAACCCAGCCCTGGCCAAACTGCAACAACAACAACAACAACAAAGTAAGGATTTCTCTGTGATGGAGAGTCCCCTATACAGACTTTTCTTACTTCCAAGATTTCTATTGAATAACATTTATTCTCTGAGAACTAGCCCTTCCTGCCAAGGCTAATCATTTTACATGAGTCTAATGTGTCTAATATCAAGCCTGCCTCTGCACATTCGGCATTTTATGCCCCTTGCCATATTCTAGATCTTTTTAGTAAACCATCTGGCTAGAAGGGAGAGTTCTACCTTCACTGGAGAATTATTTTCCTCTAATCCCTTTGTCCAAAGGGAGTCCAAAGCACATTTAAAAACTGCATCACAGGCTCAGTGCCTGTAGCTCAGCAGCTAGGGCGCTAGCCACATAATCCAGGGCTGGCCAGTTCAAACCCAGCCCGGATCTGCCAAACAACAATAACAACTACAACAACAACAACAAAAAAAATAGCTGGGCGTTGTGACGGGCACCTGTAGTCCCAGCTACTTGGGAGGCTGAGGCAAGAGAATCGCTTAAGCCCAAGAGTTTGAGGTTGCTGTGAGCTGTGATAACTTGGCACCCTATTGAGGGCAACATAGTGAGACTGTCTCAAAGTCTCAAAAAAAGCCAAACTGCATCACAGAAAGAGTACTCTAACTCAGATTCCTTCCATAGCATGGTCTTTTTTGTTGTTTTTTTTGTTTGTTTGTTTTTTCTGACATCTAACTCTGTCGCCCTGGGTAAAGTGCTGTGACATCATTGTAGCTTAAGGCAACCTCAAATGCAAGTATCCTATTGTCTCAGCCTCTGGCGCAGCTAAGACTACAGGCATGTGCCACCATGCCCAGCTGTTTGTTTTTTTCTTTTTCTTTCTTTCTTTTTTTTTTTTTTTTTTTTGAGGCAGAGTCTCACAGGTGTGAGCCACCTTGCCCGGCCACCAGCTGTTTTTTCCTATTTTTAGTAGAGACGGGGTTTCACTGGTTTCACCACCCAGCCTGGTCAGAGCCTTTTTTAAAACATAAAGTCTTATTCAAGACACAATTATAAGTGGTACTTTACCTAACAAATGCAATCAGTGTAACCTGGTTTCTTGTACCCTCAATAAATCCCCAACAATAACAAACAATAAATGGGGCGGCGCCTGTGGCTCAACGGAGTAGGGCACCAGCCCCATATGCTGGATGTGGCAGGTTCAAACCCAGCCCCGGTCAAAAACTGCAAAGTAAATAAATAAATAAATAAATAAAATTAAAACAAAAGACATGATTATATAGGGACTTTACCTAACAAATGCAGTCAGTGTAACCTGCTTTCTTGTACCCTCAGTGAATCCCCAATAAAGTCTTATTTTATTTATTTATTTTATTTATTTATTTATTTTTTGAGACAGAGTCTCACTTTGTCACCTTCAGTAGAGGTAGAGTGCCATGGCGTCACAGCTCACAGCAACCTCCAGCTCTTGGGCTTAGGCAATTCTCTTGCCTCAGCCTCCTGAGTAACTGGGACTACAGGCGCCCACCACAACGTCCAGCTATTTTTGTGTTGCACTTTGACCAGGCCTGGGTTTGAACCCGCCACCCTCGATATATGGGGCCTGTGCCCTACCCACTGAGCCATAGGCACCGCCCAAAATAAAGTCTCACTGAAACACTGCCACACCCACTGTTTACATATTTATGGCTGCTTTTATGCTACACGGTGGAGTTGAGTGGTTTACCACAGACCTTGTTATCTCATGACCTTATGGCTTACATAAGGAAAAGTATTTATCATCTGCCATTTTACAGAAAAAAACTTGCTGGTTGGGCATGGTGGCTCATGCCTCTAATCCTAGCACCTATGAGTTTGAGACCAGCCTGAGCAAGAGCGAGAACTCCATCTCTAAAAAAATAGCCGGACGTTGTGGCGGACACTTGTAGGCCCAGCTACTTGGGAGGCTGAGGCAAGAGAATCACTTGAGCCAAGAGTTGGCAGTTGCTGTCAGCTGTGATGCCATGGCACTCTACCAAGGGGGACAAAGTGAGCCACTGTCACAAAAAAAAAAAAAAAAAAACAGAAAAGAAAAATAAAAAATTTACTGAGCCTAGCACTAAAGGAGTGGTTGTGAGGATTCAGGAGATGGTGCCTGTGCTTAAAAGCTGGCCACACAGTAGGTGTCCTTTACAGTGTAGCTTTGGCGGGGGGGGGGGGGGGGGTGAATGGGGGTTTGGCACGTATGGTAGTGTTTGGGGGGTGTCTGGGTTCGG
>CAUYPK010090542.1:0-16630 GCA_963574355.1 Loris lydekkerianus
CTTTTGAGAGTCCGGTGGACATTTTTAATCCTTTTGCGACTGTGGGAGTTGGGATTTGATCAAAAATTTTCTGGGTGGGTTTACTTTTGTGGTGGAGAATTATGCTGGTCTTTATGGAGGATAGGTCTAAGAATGTTCTGGTGAGCTGGTTGAGTTGTGGCAAATTTCTTCAACAAGTAAATGTCATTAAAGTATTTAATTTCTCCATCATAAATGAAACTTAGTTTAGCTGGATACAGGATCTTTGGTTGAAAGTGATGTTGTTTTAGGAAATTAAAAGTTGATGACCACCCTCTTGTAGCTTGAAAGGTTTTAGGAGAGAGATCTGCAGTTATGATAATATTCTTCCCCTTGTAGATTATGGTTTTCTTTCGTCTGGCTGCTTTCAAAATTTTCTCCTTCATATTAACTTTAGTGAAATTGATTGTGATGTGTCTGGGGGATGTCTTATTCGGGTTGACTGTGCTGCAGTTCTGAAACTGTCTGCTATCTGAATTTCAGAATCTCTTGGCATGTCTTGGAAGTTCTCTTTCATAATGTCATGAAGAAGAGACTCTGTGCCTTGTGAAGCCACTTCGTCACTTTTGGGGATCCCTATAAGTTGAACATTGGTTTTTTTCAAATTTTCCCAGAACTTTCTGAGAGAGTGATCTGTTTTTTTTTTTTTCAAATTATCCCAGAGATCTCTTAGAGAGTGACCCTCCATTTCTCTTCCTCTTTGAGAGTTTGAGAGCATTCGAAAGCTTTGTCTTCAATGTCAGAAATCCTTTCTTCTGCTTTTTCCTTTCTGTTACTGAGGTATTCTACTGTGTTTCTCAGATCTTTGAGGGCTGCAACTTCTTGTCTCAATGTGTCAAAATCTTTGGTCATTTGGTCTTTGAATTTGTTGAATTCTTGAGATATCTTTTAGGTTACTGCTTGGAATTCTAATTCGATCTTATTTGTTATCCAGATTCTAAATTCATTTTCTGACATCTCAGCTATTTGTTTGTGCATGGGATCTTGTTGTGTGTCTGCCCCATTGTTCCTTGGGGGAGTTGATCTACTCTGATTATTCATATTACCAGAGTTTTTCTGTTGATTTCACCTCATGATTGTTTTTCACCATTGCCTCTGTCTGTCCTCAGAATTGGGGAGGTGTTTCTCCAAGATTAGACCCCATTGGAATCACTCTATTATTGCTGGATCTTTGTACAGAGTGACCCTGTGTAACTCCTCTTGGGCTGCTCCAGCCAGGGAGTTCTGGTTGTGGGAGTAGCTCTGGAGTGTGACACACCCAGATGTAGCAACAGGGCGGGGGTGGTGGTGAACAAGTTTCTGGGAATGCCTGGCACCCAGTGAATTTGGTACAGAGAGCCCAAGGACCTAGCAGTCTTTGGCCCGGAGAAGGGCTCCGCGCAGAGGCGGGGAGGGCTCTGGAGCACTCATGGCCACCAGAGTCCCTGGCCAGACAAGTGGGCCGATGTGTAGGCAGGGAGGGTACGGCAGGGAGGATGCAGGTTGCGTGGCTCCTGGAGTTCCTGGCCAGGGCGAACGGAGTCCCGGCAGGCTGGGGTGGTTGTATGGAGGTCCCGATGGGTGCCGCTCGGCCGTTGGCGAGTCCCTGGCTGGGGCGGGAGTATGGAGGTCCAGGCAGGTGCTGCGCGGTGCTGGTAAGTCCGTGGCTGGGGCGGGCGTTTCGAGATCTGGGCTACCTGTGGAAATCCTGGTGGCGGGTGGGCTCGGCTCCACCCTGGAGTCTCTTGCTGTGGAGGCACTTGGTCTGGCAGACAGGGAGAGGGGGGACTGCTCAAGAACCTCCTCCCTCAGTCTCAGTAGGGGTTAGGCTTCTGGTTCATCGGGTAAGGGGGGATGGGCGTACTGGAAGTTCAGAATGGCAGGGATGATCTTAGTTTGATATTTCTGTCTAGCAAGAGAATGTTCAGAGTCACAGCAGGGTCCCTCTGGGGAAGTAGTCCCCACTTCCCACAGCACTTACCCGTGGGGTGAGGCTAGAGGCCCACAGTTCACTGCTTGTCCGTAGAAAACCCATAGGAGTGAACAAAGGGAGAAAAGAAAGGAGGCAGTGAAAACAAGAAAAACCACAGCTTTCTTGGGGGATGGGACAGACACTCCTTCCAGATGAATTTTGTACCTGAAGCTTGGTTTCTTGGAGTTGCAGCTTGTCTTAGCAGAGGTGACCTGCAGTTATCATCTTTCTCTCTGCTAGGCTCCCAGTCTTCAGCTTATTTGGGCCGTTTCTGGATGTTATCTTTCCTTTTGGATAGGAGCCTCTTTCGGAAGCTGCTCTCAGTTGGCCATCTTGCCCCTCCCTTCCTATCTTTACATTTTTAAATAAACATTGCTAAATTTAAAATTTTATTATCAAACTGTAGAATTAATTGGCATTTATATTATCTCACAAATAAGGCAAGGCCTTGGAATATGATTTTGCATTTCTCTTTCTTCCCAGTCTACCTTTTGACATTGTTTTATCTAAGATTTTAGTTATACATTTTTACAATATTTTATCACATCATGCTTAAACAATGATCTAAACTATTATATTTATTTATTATCACAAACCAGCGTGGGAAAGGGAGTGAACCAGAGTGGAATTGATGGGGCATGAAGAAAATACAGCACAAGAGAAGACACGGAAACAAGGGTCTTGGGATTGGGATCGGGATCAGGAGGACTGACTGAACTGATGGCTACAGCCAGCACCAAAGCACAAAATCAGCTTTATTTTATAGTATCTGTAGGGGGTTGGTCAGGGGGAAGTAGCATAGACAATATGGGGAAATAGCATAAACATAGCATAGCTTTAGTCTTACAATACAGTAGGAAAATGTAAATGACTTTAACAAAGAGAAGTCATCTTGTTAATGATTTCTACTCAACTTTGTTAACATATGACCAGAAGCAAGAAGAGAAAGATCAGGAGGATCCCAGCATAGTTAACAAAACAAAAGAAGAACTGTGTGACTTAGTGGTCACTACTTAACTTCTTTAGCATAGGACAAAGAGAAGGAAGGGAGAGGTCTCAAGGATCTCTGCATAGTTAACCATGCAGAGATAACAAAGAAAGGGTATGTGGCTTCTGGAAGAGGGAACATAAAGAAAGGAAAATGGCTGTTTTGGGAATGGAGGAGAAGCAATTGGGGGTTCATTCTCTGAATGTTCACCAGGTTGTGAGAGCCCTGCTAGTCTCACAGCCTGCTCACCACAATTTATTTTGTTTACTACTGTATCTTCAATCCCATATCTGATTTATTAGTTCATTTGCTGGATTATATCCTTTCAGAGTCTGTTGAAAGATTTTTTTCTTTGTAAGTGCCTTTATTTTTTTCCTTCTACTTAAGATTTTGTTTATTTCCTTTGGTATTTATAGCTTCTTTGATTTATTGAATTCATGGGGTTAATGATGAGTCTGATATGATGTGATTACCGAATTTTGGTAAATTACTCACGTTTTCCCTGGGATAATTTTTATGATTTTCTCTTAACTTTAAATAATTCTCACTATGTGTTCTGTTGGTTGGTCTTGTCTGTTTCTAATTCTTCATACTTAGCAATTGGAGAACTCTTCTGACTTGCTTATTTCATATTGGTTTGTCTTTAAGATAAATTTAGATTCAAACATTGATCGCCTCCACTGTTATAATCATAGTCCAACCCACCATCATATCTCACCTAGATTATTGTAGTAGCTCTCCTGCTGGTTCACCAGTCTCTCTGCTTTCACCCTTAACCCTCACTAGTTGCTTGAACAAACTTTAAAAACTTCTGTGTATAAAATTCTCCAGTGACTTCCCATTGTAAATGTTTATAGTGTTCTGTAGCAGACAGCATCATTTTGTTACCTATGATATCTCAGACTACCTTCCCCTCCTTTCACTCCTCTATGGCCTTCTTAATAGTCTTCCTTCTTAATAGGATTTCAGCAGGAGACTAATATGTATTTTCAGCCTACCAACCTGATTCTATCATTGTATTTATTTTTCAAAAAGTATTTCTTTATATAATAGCTTGGTCTGTCAGCAGTGACATTAGGGCTAGTTGAATAGGTGGAGCATGTTGGCTGCCTAGTGCCGTGTGGTTTATTCTATGTATAGTGAGGTAAAATACATTCACCAGATCCTTGAACCCAGCTCTGTGAGAGCAAACAGAAGAGAACAGATCCTAAGTTTGTATGTCATCAAGTGGCTTGAGTTCTATTGGGATCATCTTTATTCTAGTGATAAGTTATGTTATCTATAAAATGAGACTATAATATCATCTATTTCACATGAATTCTGTAGAATTAAAATAGGCATAGAACCTGGCACATAAGAAATCTCAGTGCATTTTAGGTTCCCTCTTCCCTATCCTACTTTTTCCTATAATACCTCTTTTTAGCACTTGACTTTTATGTTTAGGAAACACACTTAGTGTGTGATACATAGCAAGCAACACATTAATTAAATCTAGATAAACTCAATTGAATGCCAATGTCTGGTTAATTTTCTTTTTCTTTTTTTTTTTTTTAACACTAATTTCTTTATTCTTTCAATCTTGTGGGCCTAGAGACATACTTACTTGATGATTACTCTTTTAGCAGTATGTTTGGGACATAATTTTATCTTGCAGAACCTCCACCTTTCTCATGCAGGGTCCCCTTTTACCTTGTCAAAAGCCAACTGGCCATCAGGTGACCTACTTGAAGACCAAGCTCCAAGGTCATAATTGTTATGATATCCTTTTCTGTAGTCCCCTGTTCTCTCTAGATTGTATGATTCTTCACTGTGTCATTGTTCCTCTACCACCTGTCTTCCCTCATTTCTGACCTTTTCCCTGTCCTGAAGCTGCTCCATAATGGTGACTGTTTCTCAAATTGTTCCATATCCTTAGCATCTAACACAGTGCCTGATAGAAGGTGAGTGCGCACTGTGTGGTGGTTGTTTTTCAGCGCACCAATTAGGAGATGAGTGTTTTTCCAAGCTGTCACTCTACAGTTCTCCACTGGCCAAATGCAAAACTTGAATATAGAGGAAGAGCCATAAACAGGCACAGTTCTGGTACCTTAGGGGTTTATAACCAAATTTTTAGGGAACCATCAAAATGATCCATCTCTGACAAAATGAGCAGTACATCTCTCATTAGAAGTTGAATGCTAAATGTTTTATTTGAGGGCAGGGGAGGCCATTAAAATTATTTAACTTTTACCTCCTGAGTGCTTCCCCAGAGCTTCAAAAGGGAAGCCAAATATTACTTTCAGATCTGCTGCCTTCAATTTTTAGCACTTCTTTTAGATCTATAGCACTTCTTTTCTGAAATATCAAAACCAAAGTAACCGCTGACAACGTTGGTTGCATCTCTAAGTTGTGCACAGTGTTTCATCTGCTTATTTGACTACCTGAATGTTGACTGCAATTGATGACTTAGCTGAGGCTACTCTCTGTACCACCACTTCAAGAGTGGCTAATTATGGTGTCATTGTGCTACCAACACTAGGCTTTCCTCCTTCAGGAAAATACTTCTGTCTCAGTCCAAATGTGGATATTTTCTTTCAGAGTTGTGGACTGACATTGCCTTTAATCCTCTGTATTGCACACCTTTTTTTCTCCTAGACAATCTATATTTGATTCATTATTACTATATTTTAAATCAGGATGTTGTATTAACAGCAGACAGTTATATGCTTTGTTAATATTTTTCAGAGTTGAGAGTCTAAAGCATTTGGAGCTCTGTTTTCTATAGTTTAAGCTATTTGTGCCATGAGATGCATTTATTGAAATACTGATATGTAGGGCTCTATTAAAGGTCAGAAAAAGTTAGCTAATAGCCTTTAAAAAAATTCATCATAAAAACTCTAAACTTCATAAAAGACAAAATCCTTATTTATCTGTTTCATATACCAAGTGTATTTTCAATGCTGAATTGAATTTCCACATAATTTTCTTCACTATAGGGCACATGACTTTTGAGGGTTTACAAATAGATTAGGTATGGACATTGTCTTAGTTATCTTTTGCTGTGTAATGAACTACCCTAGAACTCATTGTCTTCAAATAGGAATAGACATTTATCATTTTACACAGTTTCTGTGGGTCAGGAATTCAGGAGCATCTTAGCCAGGTGGTTTGGCCCAAGTCTTCCATGAGGTTGCTGTGAAAGTGTCGGAGGATGCTCCGTGTCTGGAGGTTGACTTATGCGGCGGTATCTTCTTCCAGGACGCTCACCATGCGTGCATAGTAGGCGGGTGCTGCCTGTTGTCAGGAGGCCTCAGCTCTTTGCTAATTGACTTCCCCAGAGGCTGTTTTTTTGCCTTCATGACATGGTCACTGGGCTTCCTCCAGAGACAATGATGGAAGAGAGCAAGGCAGATACTCCCAATGTCTTTTATGGCCTACCTCTCTTTATGGTCTAACCTTTTTTTTTTTTTAATTTATTTATTTTTATTGTTAAATCATAGCTGTGTACATTAGTGCAATCAAGGTATGGCCTAACCTTTTATGGCAAGTTGTGTAGATTGCTAGGTACAATGTTTACCAACAGAGATTTTAGACATTCAATGTATTTTTATTCATTGCCTTGCTAAAAGAAGGGATAGACTGCTGCAACTTTGAAATTAGCGTATCTTCAACTTAGCTTCGAAAAGTTATGTGATGTTGTTGATGCTAATGTTCAAACCTGTTTGTGAAGTAACCATCAGCACATGCACAGACCAGCAGACCCTATGAGATTAAATATCTTCTCCAAGTATAACTATCAATCTGTGCACCTTGCTCTCTTCTTTGAAACTCATTCCTTGGAGTCCTGTCTTACTACTGTAGCCCACAAACTGTCTTGCTCAAATGCAGAAGGTGCTTGGTGCAATGCCTGTTCTATTCTGGACTTGTCTTCCTGCCCCAGATCTCAGCAGTCATTCTGATTCTGAATCCGGCCCTACTATTCCAATACTGTTAACCTATGTTCTATCAGCTCCTGATGCTTCCCTAACCTCTATTTAAACCTAACTAAACTGGAATCACATTTTCTAAAGAGATAGAATCAGCGTTACTCAGCCAAATAGGCCTACAAGATAAGAAAGAGGAATAGGTGGTAATAAACAGCCTTTAAGAGGACCTCTCACCTTGGGGTAGTCACATTCTTTTATAGTCCCCTCCTATACCAAATAAGATGTCTGGTTAATTTTCTAAAGACACTGGAAATGTTTTCACTAGAAGGTTCTTGGACTCTCAGTGGTGGTGTCCACTAACCTCCATTTCTGAAAATCGTTGGGGAGCTTCATTAGAGTGAAAGAGAAATTGTGAAGTACTTCTGTTATTTTGAAGTCTCTCTTGAACTCTAAACTGTAAAGGCCTGATCACTCCTATAATGTTTTTCTTAATTTTCTTTTTGGAGGTCAGGATCATGTGTTTCTTTTACTTGGCCTGTCATGCTTGTGATTTCCTTGTGCTCGTTGCTTTCAATGACTTATAATACCAACTTCTAAACATTGTAAATATTATAAACACTTAACTTTGTAAGAAACTGGAAGATAATACAGACCCTAGTGAAAAAAACATGCCAAGAAATTGATTGCCATCAAAGGAGACTGCCTTATTCCTGAAATCACCATGGCCCAGGATCGTAGGAGCTAGAGAAACTAATTAAAAAAAAAAAAAAAAAATCCTGAGAATAATGATATAATACAGAATAATGGAGTTGAAATGTACAAAGTAGTGGTTTGAAATTAGGTGCCACATTGCCAGTGTGTTTCTAAATTGATAGTCATTGGGCAGCATTTCATAATGTCTCTAGTTTATATCTTAAATGAGCTGGCTGGGAGTACATCAAAAGTTAAAACTTCAAATTGTCCATATGTGCTGCTTCTCATATCATGATCATCACAAAAGAAGGACTTTCATTATTTTGTGTAGTGTCTAACTTTTCTTTTAAATTACCTCTTTGAGACCTCTTTTCCTACTTGCTCTGGCAATGGAGGCCTGTTCTCTGTCTATGGAAAATGTATCCTGCTCTGTAAACTTTCTTATTCTATAAACCTATCTTTTTCTTCCTCAATAAATAAAAAATTACCTTTTTGAGTTGACATTTCTCTTAGGTATAATCTACCCTAACTTTTAAATTTGGTTAGCCCCATCAAAGCTGAGAATTAAACTAGTTAAAAATCTTCATGCACTTCTTTATATTCAAGAAAATGTAAACTTTGTTAGTTTAAACTTGAAGTCTAAAGAGATTTTGTAAGGACTTGAACAATAAATTTGGAAAACAATTTTGGTTGTAATACATATATAAAATTTCATGAATAAAAATATGGCACTTCTGAGATATTGCAAAAGGAACCTAGTGTAGTTTGGAGATACAATCATTTTCTCCACCCTGGACCTTATAAGGGTAGATCATTTATTGCGCTGGATGGGAGTCCGTTGTCTTTGTGCCCAGTCCTGATAATATAGGGGTTGTATTTCTTGGCTGGTGTCCTAGATCCAAACCCATATGAAAGACTATTCTCCTTCTCTTTTTCAGGCAACCTGCTGTATGTATCATCCTGTCCACTAGGCAGTGGTTTCCACACCTGGAAGAGTTAAAAGAATCACCTGAGTTGCTTTAAAAACTCGCATTTCCAGACTCTAGGCTAGCCACAGAGAATTTGAATCAGTGGATAATAAGGCGATATGCCTTTGCCCAGAAGCCCTACTTTTTGACCCTCTCCTACACAGTTTGGTGATATACTCCACATGGAGCAATGTTTAAAACAGCAACAGAATAAAGGCAGATTAGGGGAAGGAAGAGGCCACACAGAGAGCACAGCTACGGCTAAACGCTAACTTAGAGACTTGTAAGAATGCCCAAGGCTGAGCATGGGACAAAAGCATTGATTGTGTTCCATCTTCTTCTGTTGTAGTCCACAGACTACAAAGCCAGTTTTTGCCTTAAAATCCTCTGTTCTTTCCCATCTGTCATGTGATTGTGTGTGTGAATATGATAGAAAGTGTGTGTGTGTGTGTGTGTGTCTGTCTGTGTGTTGGGGACTTTAGTTTCTTTCTTTCTTTAGCTTCTCGTTACAACTAGTTAAATAGAAAGTGAGAACAAAGGAAGAGATTTGGACACTTCTGGCAAAGTGTAAGGAGACAGAAAAAAAAACACACGAGGAAACGAGAGAATAAAAACTCTTGAAGACTAATATATGGGAAGCAATTCTGGTGAATGGAGTGCAGTGGTATTTTTTTCTTTGATCTTTGGAAGATATCTCGACTACTTAGCACATTGGTATCTCAGTTTCCGAAGTTTTATTTCTAGAGACTGATGGCATTGTCAGTGAAGGGAGTCGTCTTCAATTAAAAAGGCCTTCTATGTGGGGACACTGTCTGTTGCTCATTCTGAACTAAGCTAGGGAAGTCCTGAATGATTGTCAATTATTCAACAAATATTTATTGACGAGGACACTAGCCTTATGGAGTTTGCATCCTGATGGGCATACAGGTGAATAAGCAGGCAGTGCCATGCTGAATGGCAAGTGTTGTGATGAGGAGGTGCAGAAGGAGGCGAGCATGGAGGGGAGGCTTCACCAGTCTTGGGGAGCGAGGGAAGGCTTCCAGAGGAAGTGATATCTCAAGGTTGCATCTGAAAGGCAAAATGGAGCTCACCATTCCTCCTGATTTAATTGAATATGCCAAAGCTTGGGGATAAGAAAGCACAGCCCTATGTCTAGGGAACTGAAAGTGGTCCTACATGTAGGCTGAAGCTGGCAAGAGATGAGGCTGGAGAGTTAAGTTTGAGTCAGATCACGAAGGGCATTATGCATCATATAAAGAAGTTTGATATTCACAGTGGGTCCACCCGTTTCATACATGGTTTATATTTAGCCCTCTTTAT
Organism: Loris lydekkerianus; assembly: GCA_963574355.1. Taxonomy (NCBI): domain Eukaryota; kingdom Metazoa; phylum Chordata; class Mammalia; order Primates; family Lorisidae; genus Loris; species Loris lydekkerianus. The sequence continues at coordinate 9,844 of CAUYPK010090542.1, forward strand.
TTTCTTTCTGTTGCAGACATCACAAATATTGCCATTCTGTTTGTCACAAACAGGAATTTGCAAAAGTGGGCATGCAAGTGGAAAAAGGTTAACATGCAGGTGTCTATTCTTGGGCTTGTTTGCAATGTTCGTCCTTGGCTTGCTTTGGGGAACTTGGCTGGTAAACAGTTCCCTATACTGAGATAAAACTCCTCCTAACTGATAAGTATGGCTCGCTGTGACTGCAAACAATATGGTTTATGTTAAAAACCTACTTTCCTTATGGGACTCTGGAAAGTAGATACACAATAGGCAGGAGGTGCCTATGTGACCATCTCCTAATAGAAACCTTGAATGCTGCATCTCTAATGAGCTTTCCTGGGCAGAAACATCACACATGTTGCTATATTGTCATAGCTGTGGGAAAAGTATGCTCTGTGTGACACTCCATGAGAGGGAGACAACGTAAGAACACCAGCAGATAGATTCCTCCAGACTCCACCTGTCTTTTCCCTCATGAGCCACTATATATCCTTGCTACAATACTGTGGTAAATCTTAGCTGTGAGTACAAAAATGTGCTAAGACCCATAAATCCTTCCAGTGAATCTCCTAACATAGAGGAGAGGATCTTGAGGATCCCCAACATGCATCATATGAATATTTATCTATAAATAGTTATTGAATGAGTGAATAACCTGAATAACCTGAATAATATTTCTACCAAAAGGTAGAAATATTAGTGTTCTCATATGTGTGTGTATATATAATGTATGTAAATATATATATGCATATATATATATATACACACACGTATACATATTCATATGTATACATACATATACATATTTTAAAACTAAAATTTGTTTAGCTGGTTTGATCTCTCACCATATTTCTCAAATTCTCAAACTTGGCTCTGAATGACTTGATTTTTACTTTCAAAGGATAGAGATTCATCAGCTTTGAGGAGAGTCAAAGGAAAGAGCTACTTCTCTAAGGGCAATTTTGAATCACTAGATCCAGGAAGGAATTAAATAATGCCAAGCATCCCACAGTATCTTTTTCCTTTTAACAGAAGAGGACATACTTAGCTGTGAAGCTTCTGGTATGCTAAAAGTAACCACATTATTGTAGTCCGACATCCTAATGCAGACATGCTATCTTGTTACATTAAAAATGCATCAGTATTTATGGAATATTATTGGTGGACTAGATTGCTTTATATCATTTATATTGGACAAATTTTACACAAGACTTAAAAAAGAGTTTTCTTCATTTTATTTATTTTCATTTTTTTATTTTTTGGGACAGTCTTACTCTGTACCAGGCTACAGTTCAGTAGTATCATCATAGCTCACAGCAACCTCATACTCTGGGGCTCAAGTGATCCTCTTGCTTCAGCCTCCTAAGAAGCTGGAAGAAGACTTCTTGTAAATAATTTTAAAAGCAAATGAAACATTTTTACTGTATTTCTCTGTTTACAGTAACATAATGGAAATGCTTTGTATTCATGTGAACATAGATTCTTTTTTCTTTTTTTTCTTCAATTTTAGCCAGGGCCAGGCTTGAACCCTCTACCCCTGTACATGGGGCCTGTGCCCTACTCCTTGAGACACAGGTGCCACCTGGTTCTTTTTATGTTTGAACAGGGGTATTGTTTTGTTTGACTTGATTTTGTCCTTCTGGGTCAATACTTTTAATGGAAAGTATATTTTCTATTGCTGATATAAGTCTACTTAGAATCAGTTGTCTGCCAACAAAAGTTCATTTGTAACCAACATGTAGGTTATTTCCATAGCTCCTTGTGTTTGAGGGTTGGTTAATGATGTAAGCATTGAAAGATTTGCTGGTGTTTGTTCCATAGTTTTAGAATATAAGTTCTTGAAGATTTTAGTAGTGACCTAACTAACCTGATAGTATTATTTTTTTCTTTTTTTTTCAAAGAGATTTTGTTTTGTCTTTTACATTGTAGTCTTTGGTATTTTCTATTCTAGTTTTCCAGAGAGATGGTCATTCAGAGCCTACACATCTGTTCTGTATTTTGACCCATGGATGAGAATATTCATTCAAGCCAAAAGAGTTAAAACTAAACACCTATGTTATTGCCTCTACAGACCCAGGTAATTCATCTTCTTTCAACTATCTTTATAGTTTTTATTTGTAATATCATTATGTTCTTTATACTTGTCAAAAAGAGGACATTGACTTTGATAGTAAAGATTTTTCCATTGTAAACAAAATTTAAACTGTTTTCAGAGAGATTTGTAAAGAGTAATCAGATATGAACAAATATTTGGCAGTAATAGCAATCCACTCGTGTGCAGATGCTAAGTTACACAGTCACCCCAAGTAGAAATTTGTTTTTTACTTCAGTGATCTTAGGTGGTTTAACTGTGATCATTCCATTAGAAGATCACAGTTTACTTATATTTTCTGTTTGTACAATCCATTTAAACTATTAAATCATATACATATATGTTTGTGTGCAATGCATATATGTTTATGTGCATTGTACATATAGAATGAACACATTTATAAATACATATCTGGTTCATTTATGTGTTAGATTTTTTATATTTTGTCATATACTGTTTTAATTTTACATTTGCATATTATAAAATCTGTCTTGTCCAACTGTAATGAGATGAGTTGATCTTTTTCTTTTTTGATGTGATTTCTGGGTGTCCATTTATTAATACATGAAACATTTATGAAATTCTTCTGTGAGTCTGAGATTATGCTGGGCACAAGGCATAAGAGAGGTAGGATTAATGTTGGCTTTGAGGAGCTAAATATCTACTGGAAGGAACATTAAGTGCTGCACATTGTCAGTACATGTGCCTTTTTATCTGCATCATTTCCTTTGACTTCTGTCATGACACTATAGATTTGGTTTTATCATCGCTATTTTATAGATAAGGAAATGTCAAAATTAGAAAATAAATCAGCTCTTCTATTTCCAAATTCTTTACCAATCCAGATTGCAAGCTTCTTCCCCTATATCACGTTGACTTTCTACAACATACTTAGGTTTGTCAGCTTGTCTGTTTTTTTTTTTTTTTTTTTTTTTTTTTAATTGTTTGGGATTCATTGAGGGTACAAAGAATTAGGTTACACAATTACATTGCATTTGTTAAAGTCCATCTTATAATTGTGTCCCATCCCCAGGAGGTGTGCCATACACTGTGGTGAAAAAGCATTCCTGTCCTGGGGTCTTGCAATTGTTCATATAGATATTAATGTTAAAAATGATAGATTTCTACATTGTACTTCCTGAGCACACAGCAATGGATTCCTCAGAAGCTTTACTTTTGATTTCTGAATGTACTGCAGATTATCTTTTGAAAATAAAGCATGCCAAGCTTGAAACATTCTCCATAAATCAGTCTATTCATTCTCTAATAATTATCAAAGTAGTGATTCCTTTTTCTCAGCCTTATTCTTCTGGGAAATACCAAGGATCTCCTAGATCAATCAATATAGCTGATCTTTTCAAATGTAATTTGAAACTCACGCTCAGTGAGTTTGGGTAAAAAAATGATTTAAGCCAATAGAAAATGAAGATTTGTCTTCATTTTCTAAGGCATTTTAGTAAATTGAACTTTACCTAAATTACTTATATCAAGTAATAGCTGTTTCCAATTCTATGATATTCTTTCATGTATATTACTAGGAAGTAGGTATAATGTGTGTGTGTGTGTGTGTGTGTGTGTGTGTGTGTGTGTGTATCTGTTTCCCTAAAAGAAATTTAAGGAGGCTTGAACCTTTGTCAAATTTTATGGGAGCACTGATAAACTGTTAAATCTGATCTTTGGTATCTGCAGTATGGAAAGATTGATCCTTTATCCTTTCTATCTTAGGCTTGCCTCTCTCTCCCTTTGCCATATTTACTTACATGTAATTTCCCTCACAGGTTCTCTGGTGGCAAAAGCCTTGCATGAGAAACACATGGCATTTACTCTGTGTTATCCCACTCCTAATGAGATGATCCCTACTTTTCTTTTCCTTTCTAAAAGACACTTTAGACCTAATGGCTATATTAGAACAGATTAAGAGCTGGGATTGACCCTATTTGTCCAGAGTAAAAGCACTTAAGGAGTATTAAAAAGTGGTTATATGCTCTGTTAACTTGGCCATTCTGGCTCCAGTAAACTTCTAGAAATGAAATGGGATACCACGTTACCTCTAACAGGATGCTGTAACTCTGAATTATTATTTTTATTCTTACACATGACTTTACTTAATGTTCAATTATTTTTCTATATTTTTATAACAGAAACATCACTGGGTCTACATGGGTGCATTTATAATTGATTTAGCTATTTTATCCTAATATGTCTTAACAAGTTCAGAAGACTAGAAGGGAATTTTTGGTGCTACATCATTGGTTTCTTCCCTTGATCATATTCTGCTCAGGATTTTTGTCAGTAACTGGATAAAAACAAACATTTTTGTTTCTTGAGTTCATAGTTCATACCCTGAGTTCATACCCTGTACTACAAGTAATATCTTGTATTAGAAATTGAAAACAGGATGTGAAAGAGTTGAAGTTGAAAAGATAAATGTAATATAGATAAAGTACAGTTATTTATTATTTAGAGACAATAACTCTCTCGCCCTGAGTTGAGTTCTCTGATGCCTTAGGCCACAGCAGCCTGAAACTCTTGGGTTCAAGTGATATTGCCTCAGTTCCTGGAGTAGCTTGGATTATAGGCACCTACCACAATGCCCAGGTAATTTTTGTATTTTTAGTAGCGATAGGGTCTCACTCTTGCACAGGCTAGTCTCGGAACTCCTTAGCTCAGGCAATCCACTTGCCTCAGCCTATCAGAGTGTCGGGATTATAGGTGTGAGCCAGTGAGCCCGGCCTTACAGATCTATGGTTAGATTAACACAAGCTATTGTATAAGTATACTTTACAGTGATTTACTTGAAAAAAATACATAGATCCTTTAACCACGACCTTAGTATAAGCAGAAAGTATGACAGGTTTGCTAAAAATGGTTATGAAGCTTACAAACAAGAAGATAGTGATAGTACCAGTAAACCATGTCTTGCTTACACCTGGTCTTTATGGAGAAGCTTAGATGGGGGTGATTTAGAAGAGGTTCAGACTCACTGAAAAGTGTCTGGCTCATAAGAAAGTAACTGTTTGGGTCAGTGATGGAATTGAGGGTCATACCACGGAGGAGAGAAGACTTAGGGCCTCTGTAAAAATGTAAAAGGCTGTCATATGATCGTTGGGATTCCAAAGAATAAAACTTGGATGGCTGGATAGAAGATAGCTCAACAAGAGAATGTTAGGCTGTTTATACAAGGAAGAGACACGCAGATGACCTTTTCCCATTGGTGTTTAGTATAAAAATATTTAGACACGTCAAGTAAAAGGAGCTATTGTCGTTGCCTCGCTGTCATCTTTGATTCCAGTGTTTCCATGACTGGGATGTGCTGGGGGACTGAAACAACAGCCCACTGTTGCTTAGGATACATTCAGGTTTTTGCTGTGTGTACCTAACATTTTCTCCTCTAAGAGTACGTTTATAAAGCTTCCCTATTGGGCTGAATCTGGGGATAAAGCACTTTAGAGGGGTTTGGCTACCCACATACCTTCCTTTGGTTGAATGCCGGTCCCTAGTATAGTTAGGAGATTTAATGTGTGGAATGTTAAAACCACCAAGTCCAGGATAGCAAATTTACTTTCTCTAGATAGACATGGCTCGGGCTACTCAGGGAGGGCCATGAGTGTGCATGAGATTCATGCTCTCTCGCAATGGAAGGAACTCTCACCCAAGAGGAGTACAGATTTTTCCTTGAAGGAGTCCAGATTATAGAAGAGATTATTTTGGGAAGAATTTCAGCTAGGTGATTTCTCAGGTATCTTTTAATTTAAAGATTTTATAAGTCTATAATTCTTGGAATTTTAAATATTATTTTTATAATGCAGAGAATTTATTATATGGCCCTGTGACTTTATCTTAGGCAGCCAACATTACTGATTTTCTTTGGCTTTGAATTCTCTACCTTTAGTAGAGAAATAATTCTCAGATTTATATAGACATTAAATCTCATATTAGGAGTAAAGAAGGGGGTAAAATGTTCAATTCTGAAAACTCCTTAAGGGAGTCAGAGTCAAAGTGTCTGCTTGAAAAACTCCATTCTTCATTATTACTGCTTTTCTATAGACCCATTATACTAAAAGGAGTTCAAATGGGTTGGAATTGGAATCACCCTCCTTTAATAGAAATAGCATGGTCCTTTTAAAGTTATTCAGGGACATTAACTCTGTTCTGTTGATGACTGCTCTGCAACACTATGCTTCTAGGACAGTCTTCATGTTTTTTATTATTTTTATTATTAAATCATAGCTGTGTACATTAATGCAATCATGGGACACCATACACTGGTTTTATAAACAGATTGACACATTTTCATCACATTGGTTAACATAGCCTCCCTGGCATTTTCTTAGTTATTGCGTTAAGACATTTATATTCTACATTTACTAAGTTTCACATGTACCCTTGTAAGATGCACCACAAGTGTAATCCCACAAATCACCCTCCCTCCGCCCAGCCTCCCCCCTCCTTCCCCTGTTTCTCCCCCTTCACCATATTCTTAGGTTATAACTGGGTTATAGCTTTCATATGAAAGCCAAAAATTAGTTTCAAAGTAGGGCTGAGTACATTGGATACTTTTTCTTCCATTCTTGAGATACTTTACTAAGAAGAATATGTTCCAGCTCCATCCATGTGAACATGAAAGAGGTAAAGTCTCCATCTTTCTTTAAAGCTGCATAATATTCCATGGTG
>CAUYPK010090543.1:0-13855 GCA_963574355.1 Loris lydekkerianus
CTGCAATAAACATTCTGGTACATTGTTATGATGTGATTTTTGGTCTTCTAGGAATTACAGGATTGAATGGCAGATCTATTTTAAAAGGGAACACTTCTACACTGCTGGTGGGAATGCAAATTAATACATTACTTTTGGAAATATGTTTGGAGAACACTTACAGATCTAAAAATAGATCTGCCATTCAATCCTATAATTCCTCTATTAGGCATATACCCAGAAGAACAAAAATCACATCATAACAAAGATATTTGTACCAGAATGTTTATTGCAGCCCAATTCATAATTGCTAAGTCATGGAAAAAGCCCAAGTGCCCATTGATCCACGAATGGATTAATAAATAGTGGTATATGTATACCATGGAATATTATGCAGCCTTAAAGAAAGACGGAGACTTTACCTCTTTCATGTTTACATGGATGGAGCTGGAACATATTCTTCTTAGTAAAGTATCCCAAGAATGGAAGAAAAAGTACCCAATGTACTCATCCCTACTATGAAACTAATTTATGGCTTTCACATGAAAGCTATAACCCAGTTTTAACCTAAGAATAGGGGGAAGGGGGAAAGGGAGGGAAAGAAGGGTGGATGGGGCAAAGGGAGGGTGAATGGTGGGATTACACCTGTGGTGCATCTTACAAGGGTATATGTGAAACTTAGTTCATGTAGAATGTAAATGTCTTAACATAATAACTAAGAAAATGCCAGGAAGGCTATGTCAACCAGTGTGATAAAGATGTGTCAAACAGTCTATAAAACCAGTGTATGTTGCCCCATGATCGCCCCATTAATGTACACAGCTATGATTTAATTAAAAAAAAAAAAAAGAACTAGTCACATTCCTGTTATAGTAAGCCTCCCTTCCTCATCACAAGAGGTAAGGACATGTCTGGTGTTGTTACTAACTGCCTGACTTTGGATTCATCACTATAATGTAGAACTCTAAAGCAAGAAAAGGCCTTGAAAGTGTAGCCTAATGTCACCATTGTACACAAGAGAAAACAAATGATCAAATAACCTTAAAGAAACATAGTATTTGACAGGTAGTTGTGGTATTGTTATTTTCCATTAAGATATAAGGAAAATTCCACTGATAAGATTAATGCCTTCAGATAAACCTGGTTATTGCTTTTGCTGAAATATTTGAAATACCTGTAAGGAAGTCTATCAATTTAGAAGTTTTTGTCATTTTTTTTTTAACTTTACATGCATCACAGGTATTTAGTTAGAAGAAAAGAATCTTCTAACACAATATCCAGAAGTTTCTTCTCTGAAGATTTTCAAATAAATACCTAAGTCAACATAGATAGTGAGAATCTTTAGTTGAAGTGAGATTGCTGCATTATTTATTATCTCATTATTAACCTACATATTTTAATGAGTTCATTTCTCCTGAGGCCCATTCACAGGAGGTATGAGAGAAAAGAGAAGGTCACGGGAAAGCCATGGGGAACAAGTTCATGCTGACTGGAACATGAAAGGCCAACCTGGGGGCACTTTTTATTCATGTGGCTACTTTTTCACTTATTTAGTGAAACACAGAGCAAAGAACACAAAATCCAAAAGCACCCACTGCCCCACCCTCCTCAACTTCATTTCTTTTGTATCACACAGAGAAATTTTTATAATTATTTGTTTCCGTTAATTAATGCTGTTAAACATATTTTGGCACACTTGTTCAAATTCTGAAATAAACCCCTTCTTTAAAATATGAGTTTCATATATAGTTGAGTAAAATTTCTAGCCCTGGCCTCTTTGTGGAATCGCATTCCAGCTGCCTCCAAGGCAGTTTAACTACCAGTTTCTTCCTCAGGTTTGGGAATATTCCAAATCTAACCTTCCAAGTCCATACCAGTCCCCATCCATCCTCTGTCTCAACTCATTTTCAATAGTAATTTGAATAATAGTACCATTCTCCTCATCATGGAAGTTCAAAATCTTGGCACTTTCTCCCTGCTTTCTCAGATTCAGCTACCAAATTCTACAGCTTCAACCTGAACATTTTTCTCCATCTTTTTCCATGATTTCCACAAAGGCTTCATTATCACTTATTTGACCATCATGACAATTGTCTTTCTAACTGGTCTCATCTCACCTCCATTCTTAACAAGTAGCACTGAACAGACCAGATTAATTTTCCTAGAGGACAAAAACTGTCAATCCTGAGAGAGAGGCAAGCACCACCAATGACACATGGGGCAGGTGTAAGGCAAATTATACAGGTGGACACCTAATGTCAGAGTCAGTAAAAGACTGCATTTGATCCCAACTTGTCAATTTTGACCAAGCATAGCTGAACATAACAGGACTTGGGCTCCAAAAGAAAGACACTTCCCTCCTTACATCTATTTACTTAAAGAGAAACGGAGTGGGGGGAGAAGGAGTGGAAGCTGACAGATAATCATCTAATTATGGGAATTAAAAGACCTCAAGTTTACATATCACATAGTGGTAGGAAATACCCTTTCTGGTAAGAGAACCAGGTTCAGGTATTAGACACCTAGGGGACTGCATGCCAACTTCAGTATCAGCCAGAGACCTTTTCTCCTTCCTACTGAGACATTTATTCCCAATCTAGCTGAAGAGAGCCACCCAGGCCATGCAGTAGACACAGCAGATATGCCTGAATTAAAACCAAACTCATTTTCACAGCCTTACTCAAAATTTTTCACAGATTCTTCATTGGCTAGAAAGGGAAATATATTTCTTCAGCCTGATAAGCAAAATTGATCTCCAGGAGATTATCTGCCCACTCTTTAATCTGGCCCCAGTATGATTCCACTTACTATTTTGTCATTCCCAATGGATTGACCCGGTCTTAATTCTTTGTCGCATGCAATAATGTACTGATTGGGTGCATTTGCTCACTTTTCCTCCTGCTGGAATATCCTCATCTGCTTATCACCCATGACTCTTACAAATCCATTCTTTCTTTAAGGCTTAGGTCAAATAATTCTGCTTCTCTGAGGCTGTTCCTGCTCTCCTCCATATCATCCCAACCCCAGTGAGTTATCTTCCTCTTCGGAACTTCCATTCCATTTTCCCTCTCTGGTTCTCCTCATTCTTTCTTGTATTATAACCACTTCTTCATCCTCCTGTTCACAAACTATGTTCTAGTGCTTCTATGCTTGATTACAGGTTAACAAAAATGGCTAATTCAAATTTAAAACAAATTGCATAGCTTATCATAGAACATAGTAAGAGCACATTATTGACAATGTGCCTTATTTTTAAAGTACTTTGTTCAGGCCTCTGTGTGTACTATATGAGTAATCCAAGGAACCATAATTAATTTGAAATATTTGGTTTTAAGACACATTGAACCAGCTAAAGAAATAGAAATTTATTACAAGCATATGAGTTTTTTCCCATAGTCAGGAACCAAAGAGGGATTAGATTTCAGGAGCATAGGTCATACCTCACACAGTCATGCTCCCCAAAGGGAAAAGATTGCACCTTCAAAAAGCGTAATTGGACTGTTTAGGGGGTTAAAAGATATCAGCACGGTAAGGTGAAGCTCCCTTTCATGCTCCTTCAGGCCTAAGGGTGGTAATAGGGTCTGCCTATTCCAAAATCCAGGGAGCATTTATTGAAACCAGGTGAAATCTCTGGCCATATCCAAAGGAGAAAACCATCCTACAGAAGCCATGACCTTGATATAGAAACACAGCTAGTGCAAATCTAAAGACAGAGGGAGGAAGCCACAAAATAAACGCTCCAGCTTTTCATATACTGTTTTTTGATCTCCTAATAACTCCCACGAGCCAAACCCATTTGGAAGACAGAAGACAAAGGACTCAGCTGAATCAAATAATAAAGTTCAGCCTGTCCTGGGAAACCAAGTAGGGAACAGAAAAGCAAAGAGTTGATCCAGAAGGGAAAATGAATCATCATTCCTGGGACACCATATTTCTATAAAAACAAAGAAGAATGAAAAATATATGTACCCCAAAAAATTAATTTTTTCTTTTTTTTTTTTTTTTAAGACAGTCTCACTGTGTCACACTCAGTAGAGTACTATGGCATCACAGCTCACAGCAACCTCAAACTCTTGGGCTTAAGCAATTTTCTTGCCTCAGTCTCCCAAGTGGCTGGGACGACAGGTGTCTGCCACAATGCCCAGCTATTTTTTTGTTGCAGTTGTCATTGTTGTTTAGCTGGCCCAAGCCAGGTTCAAACCCGCCAGCTCTGGTGTATGTGGCTGGCGCCCTACCCACTGAGCTATGAGCACCAAGCCCAAATGGGCTTTTTAGCTTCTCCTTTCACATAGCAGGGGAAAGATGGCCACCCTTTGCTCCCAAGTCTACATATCATCTGATCAAGAGATAAGCTCATCTCATAGATGGTCTCTATCTCAAATTCAAATTCCCGAGAGAAAACATTTGGCCAAGTTTCAGTGAGGTATTTACTTCTCAATCACCTGTGACTACGGGAGACCATTGGAGGTATAAACACGACTGCCAAATAACTCAACTCAGATTATTAATAAAAAGTTGAAAGAACCGGGCATGCCTGTGGCTCAAAGGAGTAAGGTGCCAGCCCCATATGACGGAGGTGGCAGGTTCAAACACAGCCCCGGCCAAAAACTGCAAAAAAGAAAAAAAAAAAAAAAAAGTTGAAAGAACCAAGGCAGCAAAGACATCCCCCAAGTAATCTGCAACTAAATCCTAAGGACAAATATCTCAAAGCCATTTTCTCATCCCATAGTCACAGTCACCAAGTTACTTACCCACAAACTCAGAAGGAGAAAAGAAAACTGAAAATAAGGACTCGCCTATTCTCTGAGCTCCACTATTAATGCAGCAAAGCATGATACTCCCCCTATATTAGGCCCTAAAGCACTGAGCAGATTAACCAATCTGAAGGAAATGTTTTTATGTTTCAGAAAATTCAGAGTTAAAAATGCACTTGGGTACTGTTTCTGTTTATTTGCCTCAAACTCTGCCTCAGGCTCATTGAACACTGCTTTAAAAAAAAAAAAAATCATCGCAGTAATAGTTCAAGGCAAAATTCCACCTTCAGAAAAGTATTGACATCTCATAAGAAAAAAAAAAAAAAAAAAAAAAAAAAAACTAAGAAGAAAGGGTGTGCCTGAAATTCTGTCTCCACTGTGGAAAGAGTGATTCTTGTATACTATTGCCCCAAAATGTATATTAGCAATAACCACTACAGGTATCTACTATCACACTACAGAGTTCCTATTCCCAACTGTATATGCCTTTTAATTTGAACAAATGAAGGAGCTAGAAATTGTTCCTTCTAACAGATCAACTCTACTTTGAATGACAAGATAATATAAAATCTCTACTCCATGTCTCCCTGAGTCATCATTCGGACCGAAATTGTAAGCTGCCTCTACCGTATATATGTTTTTAAATATAGTTTACTTAAAATTAAATAAGATATAATAAAATTAATATGCTCGGGAGTTGGACTCAAATCCTGGACCTGCCATTTATTTGTTAAGCACAAGTGCTTCAGAAAAAAAGAACCTGGAGGAAGGAACGAACTGCTCCAACCTTGCTTGTGAGGTGCAAGACCAGGGTCAAGGATGAAGAAAAAAGAAGTGAGCAAATGTGATGTGCCACATTCCCAGGCTGGTTACCACCCACAACAAGCTGGGGAAAGGCAGAGCAAGTTAAGCAGGAGGTAAATTCCTTAGTACATAGGGCTTCTTTAGGAGTACAACAAAAATTAAAGTGGTCCACTGATAGTGGGAAGAAAAGATATAAATTTATGTTCACCTCTATCCCATTTTTCACTTCCTATTGTGCAATCTTTATCAGCTTTAGCCAATCTTGTGGGAGGACTCTAAAACTAACCAGGGAGTGTTAACTCCCTACCCTTGTGAGTTGTGTCATCTGGCTCCCCAGCTGTCACTCGGTCAGACCTGATGCCCAGTGGTAGGTGTTTCATCTGGACTTAGTTTTCTATTGCTGTACAACTAATTGTCATAGACCTAGCTTCTCAGTTTCTGTGGGACGGAAGTCCAGTGACTTCTAGCTGGATCTTCTGCTCTTCTGAGGCTATTTTCTGGATCTTGTAAGCATGCTTCATTCTTTTTTATTCTCTCTTCTTAAGTCTTTGGTCACTGCAATTTTATAAGCACTGCTGCTGTGACTTGCAGACTCCTGGTGGTCCCACCTTAGTGGACTCAAGAAAGATACAGGAGAATTGCTTAGATTTCCAGGCAAAGTCTCTCTCGCCATGCGGGGCTGCTAAAGTCGCAGGAGGGACACAGTCATGCCCTCATGGCCACTAAGCTGGGTACATACCAGGTCACATCTGAACCCAGCCTAGTCTACCCCAAATCCCATGGTGACTGTTGCCTAGATATCTCTGATGTTTATTCAAAGCTCTTTAGTAAGAAGGTGGTGAATCCTGCCAGGACTGTGTCCTTTCCTTCTGGGCCTGGTCTAGAAAAGCCTTGTAAGAACTAAGACCTCGACTCAAGAGCTTGAGGTCTACTTGGTACTTTATTTTACTATGACTGAACTGAAACCCAAGTTGCCAAACAAAGACATCAAACTCTCCCCTTTCCCTTTATCAAGTGACAGAAGATTATCCCTAAAATGCACTACTTGGGAGGGAGGACACAAGCACTGGCTTGACTGCCACCACTGGTGTCTCACTTGGTCACATGCACTGCACTGAGGTCCACTGACTCTAGACCAGAATAGACATGAGAACTGCCCAAGATCGGCAGCCTTACAAATTTATTCTAGGCCCCAAGCTGCTTTTGTTCAGCTGGTGGTGGGGCTAGCAGGGACTCAGGTTTCGGGTAGAGAATTCCCTCTGGCCTCTGACTGTGGTGGTCTAAATGCTGGCTCCATGGGTGCTGGCAGAATTCTGCCTGTTGTGTGCCCTTCTGTGATGAGGGGAGGAGGGCCTGAATCCAATGCAAAGTCCCAAAATCACTTCTCTCTTCTTTCCCCCACACACACACTGGCATGGGACTGGGAAGTGGGTAGGCACTGTAAGACTCTTTTCTGCCCTCTTCAGTGTCTTTTTCCTTGATGTAATGTTAAAAGGTACTGTGATCATCCCCCTGATTTTTAGATCTCCCCTGATTTGGGAGGCTTGTATGGATAGTTGCTGAGCTTTGAGTTCACGCAGAGAGACCATCAATGGATTTAGCCATCTTTCTCTATCCCCCTACCAAACATGCTTGTGACCCAGCTACCTCTAAGGTGGTGGTGGCAGTGTTTTGGATATTTTTTTATTTGGAGAAGTTTAATTCTCAGAAAAATACAATGATGTGACATGCCAAATGATCTAATAATGTGGCAAATGCATCTTTACTATAAAAATGTGAAACATATAATATAAATCATATATATTAATGGATAGAGATTTGGATGGAGATGAGATTAGTCTTTTTTTAAATTTCAGATTAATATGAGGATATAGACAATTAGGTTACATTGTTTGCATTTTTTAGGTAAAGTCCTCCCCCAGGAGGTGTGCCATGTACCCTTACATTGTGCCTATTGGATGAGAGCACACCAATTCTCCCTCCCTCTCCTCCCTCCCCACTACTTCAGTTTAATTATGTAAGGTGGTGTTTTTAAGCAGGCTCAAGTCTACTATTTTACCTACAGAAATTTTTAGAGAGATCTTCAAGTTTGAGAAACTCAGTATCACAGCAAGAGTGGAACTTCAACCCTTATAGCACTATTCCTTTCTATCTCTGAAATAATATCTCTTGATTTTCCAATGAAACTTATAGTAGATGCTGTGGTATTCAACTCGAATTCCTCTACAGGACTAAGGTCCTCATTCTACAGGACTAAGGTCCTCATTCCACCACAAAGAGTACTGACTACAAATGCTAAACTTGCGTCCATATACAGGCATTGCCCTTGATTGAAGAAAGCCACAAATGTTACTTTTCTTCCCCAAGAACAACCCACATTGAGAAACTGGTTGAAGTGCTAGTACAGAAGTCTGTCTCTTTACCTAAATTGGGAAATTTATGAAAGGTCATTCTTAGTTTTAGAGTCCTCCCACAAGACTGATTAAAGTTGAAATTTCACTGCCATTTAGCTTCTCCCTACGTCCATTCTGCATTCATTGTTCCCTGAAGGGTGTTGTTCTAGAGGACACTCCCAAATAAACATACTACATGAAAATTCCAATGTCTCAGAGTCTGTTTCCCAGGAAACCTAATCTACAACAGTTGGTACTAAAAATGATCCTACAAAGCAGAATCTAAAATAGATTTTATTGCTGGATCACTCAGACAAGCTGGCAAAGAAGACCCCACTGCTGGTAGCAAGGGAAGTGTAGATTGTCCCAGGCTTGCTATAGTTGTGCAACTGTTAAAAGCTTTTCTGAGTGACATACTGGAATGAGAAGGGAATGCACCATCAAATGCAATATACAAGGCATTTTAGAAGTATAGGGGAAGCAGTTGTTATAAGTATTACAGAATTGGTTGGCTGTTGCTGGATACACCCAGCACATTGAAGAAAGCAGTTGAAAGGGTAAGAATATTAATCACCAATTTAAGGGAAAATGTGAAAGCCAGAGGCCTTTCTTGACAACATACAAAGAGATTCTTATATCCTGCAGGCTGGATGTAGAAAAAGTAAAAGAATTAAACACACACACACACACCAAAGAGAGTTGAATTCTCAACCTCAGCAGGTCTTCTACTTCAAGATCAAGGCTTTGATTGAGAGTTAACTCTGAATCATGGGATGAGGACATCTGGGTCAAAGCATTCAAATCTTGAATCCCTTGATCCATCTGAACTTTGTGGGCTTGCAGATGTATCCTGCCCACTCTTCCATGTTAAAAACCCTCACCCCAAGGAGTCTGAGTCCTGATCATCACATCCTTCTTATGCCAGAGTGAATGGTTCACTTACCATCAAAGCTGGACAGTGGTACAAAGAGAGATCCCCAGTGAGTCACCAAACATATTCTTTCCTGCCTGTTGTGTAACAGCCTTACTTCCTCCTGGTGATCAAGCTCAACTACCCCTGTCAGGATGGTGACTCTTTCCTTGCTTACTCTTTTGTTTCTAAAGTTTCTGGAAAATAGCCATAGCTTAAAGTATATTAGGACTTTCCAAACATTCTCTGAAAGAAATTCTTCCCCTCTAAGGAACCAGCACCTCCAAACTTACAGAACCCAGTTTTATGGAATAGCAGGAAACACAAATTTTCTAGACTGACAGTAAGTAAGGCCATTCCTACTTCCACTCCTTGGTTCTCAGGCCCAAGGAGTCTACCTTTTGGCTCATTGCCTGACATTGTGCCTAATATGTTCATTGATTTAGGGTATATAAGGAAGCCTGGAAAAGCAAATCCCGTTCTTTGCAGCATCATTTTTTTGATGACCCCTTAGCTATATCTTAAGAAGCTGTTCAATCCATTTGTCAGGCCAGCAGTTTCTAATCAGTGTGGTACGTGATAGAACAATGAATCTGACAGTCATGTGCCCACGGCCACATCTCCTTTGCTCTTAAGTGGCTTTGTTGGTCTGGGTGATATCATTAAATGCCTTATGTAGTCAATGGTCTTGCGATATCATTAAATGCCTTAAGTAGTCAATGATCTTGTTGCTGCCTGAGAGCTATAGAAGAAAAAGAAAACTCATACCTGAACTACATCAAGTCCTCACAACAAATCACTGTTCCTTTCACGTTAGAAGGGGTTCGTGGTCTTATTGCTCCAAAGTTATAACTTTCTACCAAGTTACTGGTTGATCTCCTCAAGCTATGACACCATATCAGGGGCTTAGAACTTATCTTCCTTGCTGGCAGGTTGGGAATTTATGACAGCAGGAGTTACTTAAACCTTAGTGAGCAGGAGCCCATACTGCTGGGACCATGCATTCCCTCCATCTCTGACACTGTGGCTACTATTTCAAGTGCCTGTGCACCTGAGTGACCACTGACATAAGCTGGTTGATGTCAACTAGCCAAGTCATTCCATCTACTTAGTTATTAACCACCTCTCCCATGCTACAAAACCTTCACATTTCACACCAGCTCCTTTAGGTCCTCCTACATGCCTCTTCTCAGATCCCTTTTTCCTTGATCTTTTAGTTTTCTCCTTATAAACCCCTGAATAACCAGTGAAGCCATCTTCCATTGTCTATGGATTAGAGCCTGAATGACCCTTTAGTTAAGCCGCCTATACCAACAGAGGTAGTAACCAGTGGTGAGGAACTTCTAAAATGAGTATTAGAAGGGGGAGAGAATAAATGTCAGCTGTATTGTCAAGACCATCTGAAGCAGCAGAGGGCTATCCCACTAATTCCCCTTTTATGAGTTTCTCCAGGAAAAGAAACCAACCAGAATCCTGGAGGAGCTCTTTGCAGATGTTGTGAATTTATTATGTGAAGAAAACAAATCCAACTGGCAGAAAGAATGAACCCCGGCAGATCAAAATCAAGGCTCATACTTCCCCAGCTACTAGAAATGTTTTTCCTACCACAAACTCACAGTTGTATTCTGCTTCTGACATTTCCCTCAATTAAGGGAACTTGCTTTGGTCAAGATTATGTTCACACAAGGGTAAAATGGCCTAAAATGGCCTGGTCTCCTTGTTACAGTTTGGGAGTTCTCTGAAAGACCCAGCTACAAAGCTCTTCTTGTTATTGATTGAAACTGGTTCAACTTTTACCTCTGACAATCCTCCTGTACAGGTGCTGTTCCCAAGAGCTTCCTCCCAATAAACTTTCTGCACACAAATGTTTGAGTCTTAGGATTCTGTTTCCCAGAGCACTGTACCAACAACAAGCCTATGTTGTTCAAAAGGGCCTCTTCTGTGTCTGCTTCTCATCCATACATACATCCTCTTCTTGACATACAACAGGGAAGATCTCTGAAATCCAAAGTCACACACACATTCCAGGTAAATTTTTAGCAAGCTGCACCCATATGAACTCCTGAGGCAAAGGAATTACAGTACTAGTGTTGTCCAAAAGAACCCTATGGTGGCTGAAGCCAACTCCAAGTAAGATAACTTATTCAGCCGCAAAAAAAAAATAAAGAAATAAATAAATAAACTTAGAGATCTCTGAGACATTGGCCATTGGCCAGAAGAAACAAATTCTCACTCAAAAAATATAACCAATCTGTGATGGGAACTTCATGACATTGCCCTAAAAGTCAGTGAAGTAATACAACAGAGCTATTATAAATAGAAGCTGACCAGAAGGGACTGGCCATAATATCAATGAAAAGCTAAATTGCTGATGAATATGGATGCAGACTGACTGCTCTAATTGGCCTCGAGCTCCAGCAGAGAAAAATTGGAAATCTCCTTGGATAAGTTTAAAGACTGAAATGAACATAAGAGTTTTACTCTATTTGTTGGACTGATCTCTGACTTTTTTTTTTTTTTTTAAACCACTGAGAACAATGTCTATCCCTGCACACAGCCAGGGAAGGATAATGAAAGTGTCAGGACTGGGAAGAAAAACTGAAAAGAAGACTTTTTTTTTTTTTTTTTTTTTTTTGATTGGGGATTCATAGAGGGTACACAAAACCTAGGGAGTGCTCTTGAAATCAGTAGAGGTAGAAGGAATGGTAAAAAAGCTGGAGAGGACAGAGGGAGAAGCTGAACTACAGGACAGACCCAACAGTCTTAAATATTAAGGGTCACGGCATTAGGAAGGTTGAGAACCACTGGATTAGAGTGTTAACGTACAACTAGAATCAATTCCTGATGTATTGGGGAAAGATGGAAAGGAAGAAAGGCGCGGGGGTGAAAAGAAGTTGACAAACATCCATCTAAGCAAGTGTGTGTGAAATTCCTACTAGAAAAAAATATAAATACATAAGTATGTATATATTAATATATAAATATGTGTATTAACATAAATATATAAAAAGTACGTGTGTATAAGTATTTTTCATTTTCTTCCTCAAAGACATAATATGTCCCATTCCATCTCTAGTGGAAATGTGCCCTGATGTCTCACTGGGACAATCCATTGCTTCTTTCTTACTCTCTGTGACTTTCTGTCCCCATACTAAAGTAGCTGGCTAAGAATTTTATCATCTACACTAACGGAAAGAATTAGCACCTTAATAAATTTTCCAACTCTTTTCCTTTTCATTTCCAAACTAGGGAAGTTCTGTAGGGAACTCCCTTCACAGTCACCTTGATTTCTAACCCATATCTCAGTTGTTTCATCTTTTATACCCTCCTTCTACAATCTGGAATATTTGTTTTCAAGGAGCAATTCAAAAGTTAGAATTAGAAATTTGAGGAAAAATTCAAGTTTTCTCAAAAATTCAACGAATTTAAAGAAAAAACCACCAAAGATTTTAACACACTGAAGCAAGAATTTGCAGTCCTCAAAGATCTGAAAAATTCAGTAGTAACCCTCAGTAACAGAGTGGAACAAGCAGAAGAAAGGATTTCTGACACTGAAGAAAAAGCCTTTGAACTCTCCCAAACTCTCAAAGAGGAAGAGAAATGGAGAGCAAAAATGGATCATTCTCTTAGAGAGCTCTGAAATAATTCAAAGAAGGCTAATATCTGCCTCATTGGAATCCCTGAAAGCGATGAATTGGCTTTGCAAGGCACACAGGCTCTTCTCCATGAAATTATGAAAGATAATTTTCCTGACATGCCAAGAGATTCTGAAATTCAGATAGAAGACAGTTTCAGAATCCCAGCAGGACTCAACCAGAATAATATCATAATTATTCGGCATATCATAATTAACTTCATTAAAGTTAATATAAAGGAGAAAATTCTGAAAGCAGCCAGACATAAGAAATCCATTACCTATAAAGGGAAGAATATTAGAATGACTGCAGATCTCTCTGTTGAAATTTTTCAAGCCAGAAGAGGGTGTCATCGACTTTTAATCTCCTAAAACAAAATAAATTTCAACCCCAGAGCCTGTATCCAGCTAAACTGAGTTTCATTTATGATGGAGAAATTAAATACTTTAATGACATTCATATGCTGAAGAAATTTGCCATAACCAAACCAACTCTTCAGGATATTCTAGACCTATCCTCCATAATGACCAGGCCCGTCCTCTACCACTAAAGTAAACTCACTCAGAAACTTTTGATCAAACTCCAACTTCCACAGTGGCAAAAGAATTAAAAATGTCCACTGGACTTCCGAAAAACTCGATATCCAAAATTTAACAGGACTTATCAATATTCTCCATTAATGTGAACAGCTTACATTGTCCTCTAAAGAGGCACAGGTGGCTGACTGGATACAAAAACTCAGGCCAGATATTTGCTGCATACAAGAATCACATCTTATCTTAAAAGAGAAATATAGACTCAGGGTGAAAGGATGGTCATTCATATTTCAGGCAAATGGTAATCAGAAAAAATCAGGTGTTACAATTCTATTTGCAGACAAAATAGGCTTTAAACCAACACAAGTAAGGAATGATAAGAATGGTCACTTCATTTTGTTAAGGGTAATACACAATACGATGAGATTTCAATTATTAATATTTATGCACCCAACCAGAATACACCTCAATTTATAAGAGAAACTCTAACAGACATGAGCAACTTCATTTTCTCAAGCTCCAGAATAGTCAGAGATTTCAACACTCCTTTGGCAGTGTTGAATAGATCCTCCAATAAGAAGCTGAGCAAGGAAATTTTAGATTTAAACCTAAGCATCCAACATTTGGATTTAGCACACATCTACAGAACATTTCATTCCAACAAAACTGAACACACATACTTCTCATCAGCCCATGGAACATACTCCAAAATCAATCACATCTTAGGTCACAAGTCTATCTTTGGTAAATTTAAAAGAATAGAAAAGTTGAACTCAGTAACAACAGGAATCTGCATACTCATACAAAAACATGGAAGTTAAATAACCTTATGCTGAATGATAGC
>CAUYPK010090545.1:0-12072 GCA_963574355.1 Loris lydekkerianus
GAAACTTAGTAAATGTGGAATGTAAATGTCTTGGCACGGTGACTGGGAAAATGCCAGGAAGGCTATGTTAACTATTGTGATGAAAATGTGTCAAATGGTCTGTGAAGCTAGTGTATGATGCCCCATGATCATATCAATGTATGCAGCTATGATTTAATAAAAATAAAATAAAATAAAATAAAAAACAAAAAGTTAGGAAATTGCCACAACATGGTTATAACTACCCAGGTAAGCAATAAGTAACATATTTTCTCTGAAAATTTAAGAATACTAAGGAGTCAAATTATTTGCTAAAACTTATTTCAAAAAGCTGTCCCATACTAGAAAAAAAGGAGTGAAAAACACATTGGCACTTAGAAGAAAAACAATGAGGCTTGTGTCTAGTCTCTGTGATCACAAACCAACCCTAATAGTACTGGAAGACAGTAATAAGGCTGGCTCACTCCTATATTCCTAACACTCTGAGAGGCAAGGCAGGTAGAATGCGTAAGCTCAGGAATTCAAGACCAGCCTGAGCAAAAGCAAGACCCTGTCTTTAAAAATAGCCGAGCACTGTGGTGGGTGCCTGTAGTACCTGGTTGAACTTGGAAGGCTGAGGCAAGAGGATTGCTTGTGCCTAGGAGTTTGAGGTTGCTGAGAGTTATGATGCCACAGCACTCTTTCAAGCATGATAAAGTGAGATTCTGTCTCAAAAAAAAAAAAAAAAAAAGGGAACAGTATATTTGCTAAGCTCTAATCTGAGAACTTCAGATTCAAGTAACTGGATTTGTATTCATGTATACTAACTCAGAGGATAATCTTTCACAATTCTATGGTTACCATAAATATGTAAGTAGCTGTTTTATAAAACTTCAGAAATTCTTCATTGGTCAGGTATAAGTATTTCATTATTCCAATCAATTTGCCTATATGATGCCATTATGCAGTTCACTGCTTTTAGGTCTAGGATATTTAAGAAACCACAGTAAATTGGAATACAGAAAATTACATTGGTGTGGGTTCTTGGTTGGCTCTTACTTTGTTATTTTTAATGGACACATAATAATTGTATATATTTATGAGGTCTGTGTGATATACTAATATCCCATACACAATGTATAATGATCTAATGAGAGTAATTAGCATATCCCTCATCTCATTTCCTTGTGTTGGGAATATTCAAAATCTCTCCTAGTTATTTAAAAATACAAAATCAATTATTAATTAGTGAGAAAGAACTCTACAGCTTATTCCTCCCATCTAGTTGCAATTTCATACCCATTTTGGTCAGCTTTTATAAAAGGCTGAAGAAATATATTTTTATCTGGCTCTTAAAGATTAAAACATAACAATGAATCCTTTCCCTTTTCATCACTTGTTTCTTGGGGTTTTTTGTTTGTTTGGTTTGTTTGCAGTGTTTGATCGGGTTTGGGTTTGAACCCGCCACCTCTGGCATATGGGGTCGGCACCCTACTCCTTTGAGCCACAGGGGCCGCCCCATCACTTGTTTCTTAAGGGAGGAAAAAAAAATCACATAATATAAAGCCAGTTAATTGAAAACATTTTGAGATAAGGATTGTGTTATTTACCTCACTATTCCATATAATGCCTTATATAATAACAAAGGTAACTGTAAAGTTGAACTCAACACTAAATAATCTCCCTATGCATTCTATAAACTAACTCTGGTATTTTTGGTCTTTCCTATGGATATCACAGTATGTTTTTAAGGCCCCATGTCATTTTATTATCTATATGTATAAGGATGAACCTACCTTTATCTTTTTAACAAGCTTATTTTCTTCTTCATCATCTGTTTCTGGAAATTCATATATTTTAATTTTATGTTCCTGGATTTCTTTCATTATCTAAAATGGAAGAATTAGTTAGCAAAAGAATACTACACATAATTAGAACATTAGCCTCATTTTCAGTATTTGCTTTTGGGTTCTTCTATGGATCCTCAGTTTCAGTTTCTTTACTGCTTTTCAATGATATAAAACTATAATCTAAAATCAAAGTACTGTACTGGTCCTTTTTTTTTAAATTATAAAGTTGATAGATAAATACAAAAATCCAATTACTTCAGAAGTGTTAAAGTCATACAGCTAACATAACAAAAGAGTTCCAAAAATGACATCAGAGTCCAGAAAGTGATTTATAAGAAGAATGCAGACAACTTAAAGGAGACAACTTAGCAAAACACAACAGAAACAACCGAGTTCAAATAAAATTCTTTAACTACCTTGTCTAAAATCACTCCAAATTCTGAATACCATACAAATATCCAAATAATTTTCAACTACCTACCCTATTTGAACCTGTAACAAAATCCTAGCTAACATACCTATGACTAGCTTCCCTTTCCGTGCTTATATTCTCAGCTGACTGTCATGGCAATGCCCAGAAGCAGCAAACAAAACAAAATGCATTACATGGTTATCATACTAGATAGAAGTAAAAATTGCCATTGGAAAAAACAGGACCACACATCGTAAAGAATAGAGTATGTAACTATACAGAAACAAACACGAGAATAAATGATGAAGCAACAAGTACTTGGATGGAAGAGAAAAATAAACAAGAGTTGATCTTAAATGTATTATTTATTAGATTTTAGATACTATTTATTATTTTTATTAGATATATTATATATTAGATTTTTAGATGCTGTTTATTATTTTTTAAATAGTAAAAACAATGTACTAAAACATTTTTAAAAATTGTATGAATTTAACACACCTTCAAAGCAAATTTCAACAGGTTTTTATTTTTGTAATAGGCTTTAAGGTATTCTAAAATTTATAGTAAAAAAGGTGAAAAAACATCTTTTGTTACAAAGTGAACTACAAGGAGAGTAAGAAATATTTAAGATCTACTTTTAAATATTATACAAAGTTGCTGTGTTTTTAAAATATATAACAATGGCCTAAAACAAAAAATAGACTACTGGGATAGGAGAAAGATTCTCAAACTTGACCCTACATTTCATAAAATGTAATATATAATAAACCAAAGATAATAAACTGAGGAAAATGTATCCTTATTTAACTCAATATTATTGAAATAACAGAACACAAATTTAGAAAAATAGCTGAGTGGTTTCTCATCACTAGCTCAGTTATTAGAGCATGATACTTAGGATCATGGATTCAAAAAACAGTATTAACTACTACCTATCACATAAAGTACAATGAAAACAAAAATCAAAATATAAGGCACAAAAGAGAAAAAAAGAAAGTATACTTGTTAAAAACAAGAGAGAACTAAACACTGAAAATAAAAAGAACCCATATAGGTTGAGAGCGGTGGCTCATGATTATAATCCTAACATTTGGGAAGCTGAGGCAAGAGGACAGCTTGAAGCCAAGAGTTAGATACCAGCTTGGGTTTCTACAAAGACCCTGTTTCTATAAAAAATTAAATTATTAGCCAGTGGCATTTAAAAAAAAAAAAAAAAATTAGCTAGGCGTAGAGGCATGTGCCTGTAAGCCCCAGCTTCTCAAGAAGCTGATGCCGTGCTTCAGCCGAGGAGTTTGAAGTTGCAGTAAGCTATGATGAAGCCACTGTCTGGGCAACAGAATGCCCTGTCTCAACAAAACAAAGAAACAAAAGTCCACATAAACACATACAAGCAATACCATGTACTACTGCTCAAAAAGACTTGAAGAGGAATATTGTTAGAGGAAAAAAACAAAGATTTGAACAGATATTTGCAAAAGAAATAAAAAATAAATGTCTGCTTAAAAAAATGTTCAACCTTTCTAGAAAATAAAATTAAAAACTAAAGAAATGATTAGGTACCACTTCACTCCAAAAAAGTTTTTTTTTTTTAATAAAAATGCCTATAATAGCAAAGTTGTAGTGAAACAGATATACCCATAATAAAAGGAATTTGACTGTTTTGAGATAGCACCATGACAGAATTCACAGGGGTGGGCGGAGGGAGACAGAGGGCCATAACAATAATCATACCCTTTGAAAGAATAATCCTCTTACTGGAAATTCATTCTAAAAAAATAATTCTAAAAGCTGTAGGGCAATGGTTCTCAACCTTCCTAATGCTGCAACTCTTTAACACAGTTCCTTCATGTTGTGGTGACCCCCAACCATAAAATTATTTTCGTTGCTACTTCATAACTGTAATTTTTGCTACTGTTATAAATTGTAATGTAAATATCTGATATTAGGTGACCCCTGTGAAAGGGTCGTTCGACCCACGACCCACAGATTGAGAACCACTGCTGTAGGGGGAAGGGTTGGTATATAAAGAAAATATTTTAAATAGCCTTTTTAAAAAACTGACAAAGGATAAAGGTACTATAATAATGGATAAGAGCTTTGAGGAGAAAACTAAGGCAGAAGATTATTTTCAAAAGTTATTTTTAATACAGTAAAAATAACACAGATAAACAGCAGGGAAAATGGACTGCAACACATTATACTAACAGTAATAAAAACTGCAAATTATAGGAATGGTATGAGAAACCCAAGTTAACCTGTTCACCTGTTTTTTAAACTGTTGGCATTCCTCTGGTGTGAGCGTGTCTGCTTTGGCAATAAGTGGAATGATATTCACTTTTTCATGCAAACGCTTCATAAACTCAATATCCAATGGTTTAAGTCTGAAATACACAACGATTAATCTGATCAGTTTGGTGCAATAAATTCTTCACATTCTCAATGCTGAATTAAATATAGTGGAACCACTTTAGTTACTTATCAGAAAGAAACACTCTCTGAAGGTGTACTGGGCCAGTAACAGGTAGAATGGGACCTCCCAAAGCATTGGAGTGGTGAAGGCTTTGACTCTTGCCCTTCAAAACTCTGGTCACAAGGTTTTAGTGCTAAAGAGAAACTAGAAAAACCAGAAAGACTCCTAAAAGAAGTTTCTAGGATTGTCTCTGTATTTGTTACTCAAAATACACAAGGTTTTTAAAAAAAAAAAAAGAAAAGAAAAAGAAAATGGTGGTTTCTTTCAACTACATATTCAGTTCTTATCACCACCTTTCTCAGAAAAGATGCTCAACAGAGAATCTTCTATGGCACCCCTTTTGTCCATTACCTCTGGCTGCTGCCTCTGCTTTGCATCTATACCTTCAAGAAGGTCAACAAGTACCTCACTTTATCATTCATCATATCCTCAGCACACAGTATCTAACACTCCAGCAGGTATACAAATAATCACCATTACTAATTTGCCTTCCTTCACAAGCTCTTCTTCTTTAGGATACTTTTCAGGATCCTCTTTGTCAGCTAGTCCTTGAAGAGGTAAATTCCTCATGAGTCTTATTAGGCTCTCTTCTCTTCTTACTCTATATTCTGTATGATCATCATCACTACAATGGATTTCTATTACCTTCCATGGGCCAATGATCCCCAAATCTTCAGACCCAGCCCAGATCTTAAGTCCCAGATTTGTGCTTACCCAATGGATATAAGGATACCCATGAGCTCCTTAAAAGCTCATCTAAACCCCCATGTTCTGTCCTCTTCTATACTTCCTATCTCAATCGATGGGACTACAATCTACCCAATTACTCAAGCATGCAACCTAGGAATCCTCTTTCTTCTAGTCCTCTTCTAAAGCCTCACCAAGACCTGCTAAATAAATATACAGTAGAACCTCTGTAAACTGACCACCCAAGGGACTATAACAAACTGGTCAACACACAGAGGCGATCAACATAAGATACTGGGCTTACGGTACTGATAGATGTATGTGGTGCAATGTCTGGCCTACAAAAATTAGGTCAACTTAAGGAGGTGGTAAATGTATGAAGGTAGTCACTATGGAGGTTCTAATATATTTATAGATATACCTCCATTCACATACGTTACTTTAGTTCAAGCCATCAAGATTTTTGGAATGGGTAATAACATAAAATTATCAAGTTTCCCTCCAAATCATTTGCATTGGAGCCAGAGTGATCTTTCTATAGGCAAATCTGACTGAGTCATTCCTTTATTAAAGGCCAGATTTCTTAGTTAGTGTGGCTTACAAAGTTTATGAAGAACAGATTCTCCAGCTGGCCTCACGATGTGCCAGCCTTTTTTAAACTTCTCACAATTCCTTGAAAGCACCATACTTCGACCTCTGATTAACACTTAGCATGGCTTCCAACACTTGAAATGGTGCCCAAATACTTGTTGACAAAAAAAGTTGCTGTGATTTTCCTTATGTCTGTTAGGTTATCCTTATGATAACCAAAGAAAGTCCTCACATCTAGCATATACTAAAATTAATATTCCACAAGAATAAAGATAATAAAATATTTTTGTACGTGAATACCATTTTAAAGTTTTAAAAAAACATGAGAAAAATAGAATGAAGGTCTAATTTTACTGACTATAATTAAATTGACTAACATTTTAAAATAAAGGGAAATATATATTTAAAATTATAGATATAGGGACCCAGAGACTAATATTCTTTTTTATTAATAAAGAATACTATAATTCACTCTGATAGTGAGGCTGGCAGGAAATAAGAGAAAGGTAAGAAGAGAGGAAAACAAATACAGAGAATTAAGATAGCTGCCTCCTATTCAAATTCCCCTTATCTTCAATATCTTGAAATTTTATATTGGCATTCAGAAAATAGGGACCACAATGGGAAAGAGTATGTGGATGGAATAACAATACACTATCTACATTATATGTAAATACTGCCCTTACCTCACTAGTGCTAATGGGAAGAACCTACCCATCTTTGAAAATTTGTTTTACTTCTTTATATCAATCTACACACAACACTAAATATGAGAACCATGGACTATTCAATCAATCTCAGATATCTAAATTTTTATAGTTCACTTTCCAGTTTATACTCATGACAAACTTAAATTGCTATTGCTTCATTAAGCTGTTTCATAGACTTATACAAAGATATAAACCTACGTAAGCCAGTGACAGAAAAGGAGAGTTCAATGACTCTAAAATTTTAAAACTCTTAAGAGCATTTAATACAAAATATTAAAGTAAAAAATTCAATTAAGGTTTCACGTTTAAAAGGAAAATGATGTGTGAATATTTATATAATATTGCAACTTCTAAAAAGACATTTAAAAATAACCATAATAAGAAGATTCAGAAAGTCAACTTCTTAAACACAAAAGAGCCAAAGAGTATTTACATCAGTTTAAAAATTAAACTTTAGAAAGTAAAGCCTTGTAAGAGTCCTGATCAAATCCTTACAAAAAGTCAAAAACAGAAAACATTTACTTCAAATCAGATTATATTCTGGTTGCAATTTTTCCTTTGCCCATTCAGTTTTATATCACTTCTTTTCATCAACAAGTTTAGTTTTTAAATCTTGTTTTTAAACAGCAGTTAAGTCCTTTACAGAGTTTCTAGATGATAAACTCACATTAGAGGGAAAAAAGTATTTAATCTTATAGGCTACACTCTTCAGCATAATAAATGACTACAGGGCAAATGACAACTATTTATTTTATATGTGTATACATGTATTTCTATGAGGAAAAAAATTTCTATATAAAACTTACAGAATGACAAAGTGGCAACTAACACTAAAAGAATAAAACACCATTTTAAAATTTAGGTTTCAAATCAGTTTTCAATTTTAACAGCAATTACAAAACAGTGAACAAAGCAAATAAAGCAATAATGACTGCAATCATAAATTAGCCCTGCATCCAGTGATGAAACTAGTAGGAGAAAGCAGGAGATACTGAAAATACACCATTGGACCAATTTATACTTGGATCACAAAGCAGGTCCTAAAAACAAAATCCCTGTAATAAGGGAATCCAGGCACTATCCAGATGAGATAAAAAAGTCCTGATTCATTTATTAAATTGCACAGAATTTCAGTCTGGAGTGAGCAGGGAATTTAGAACTCTCTACATAAAATGTAGTGTCAATGTTCTTTTACATAACCCATAGTATTATATACCAGTGTGCAAAACATTGCTCTATTTCTAAAAATAGTTAAGATGAGAAGCTGTTCAAAAGTACATTTTTATATATAGAAAATAAAAGTTTTAAACTCTTATTTCTGGTGATAATAAATGGACCAAAGCCACTACA
Source organism: Loris lydekkerianus (assembly GCA_963574355.1). Classification (NCBI taxonomy): domain Eukaryota; kingdom Metazoa; phylum Chordata; class Mammalia; order Primates; family Lorisidae; genus Loris; species Loris lydekkerianus. Next base: position 8,032 of record CAUYPK010090545.1, read on the forward strand.
CTTCATTTGAATCATATAAAAGTTTTTCTTTTAAAAAAGCTCTTATTTCCCATGCAATTTTAAGAAATATAATTTCCCCCAAGGGGATAAGAAGACTGTGATTTCATGAGAATTACTAAAACTTGGAAAAAGCCCAAAAGATTTAAAATAAAACTGGTTAAAAATTTTCTGTTAACTGCAGATTAAGATTTCATTCTGCTGGCTTCCAGGAAAAAAATCTTAACAAGTTAAACAAGAATGATAAAAAATATATGCATTCAAGAAGATACTACGCAAGTGCTCTTTAAAAGCTATACAATGTGTTATATTTTTGAGATTATCTTTTTTTTTTTTTTTGAGGCTTTTAAGTAAGTCAATTTAGTAATTTTAACATGTAAATTTTTCAGAACATTGTAGAAGAAAATTATTAGACATAAAAGAAGTTGGAAATCAATAAGGGGAGGGGGACAGGTGGGTGGGTAAAAACCTACCAAATGGGTACAATGAACACTATTCTTCCTATTGGGGTGATGAAAGCCCTGGCTCAAGCATTACAAAAGCCAGCCATGTAACAAAAACATTTATACCCCTTAATACTCTAAAATTTAATAAAAAATAAATACAAGAAGTATTTTCACCACTCTGATCTGACAGCATGAATATAATAACTATATAATTCAGGCTCCCTGCTCTATCAAGAGAGTGATGATAACAAGCATCAGCTTATCTAGGAAAAAGATGGAGAGAGAAGCTGAAAATAGAAGAGAAAGGTACACTTATAAAGAAATTGGTTAACATCACTGTAATCTGAATGATAGATGCCTTGACGATGTTTAGTCTGATGCTACATAATAGTCCACTTCCTTTTGGTGGAGAGATAGTAGGGTTTCAATCATCAGGTGGATGAATTATGCCAAGTCATTTACCCAAAGGAAAAGACTAAAGAAGAGTAATTTGAAACATCTGCTGTTGATAATGACACAAATATCTACTCAAAATAATAGAGGAAGTACAAAGAATGAGAACCAGAAAAGAGTAGAGACTAACTGCTAACAAACAGAGTAATCAGATCAGATGAATACCTATACTTAGGTCTAAGTCTAATGAACAGAAGGTTAGTACTAACTATGTAATACCTAAACAATGTTACTGTGACAGCTAAGGTAAAACAGAAGCCCAAAAGATTTACTGAAGAAAGAAATGACACAAGAGAATACTGACACTTAAGCATTTTTGATAACAAAACTCCAACAGACTTACTATAAATAACATCTCTGGAGTTTCTTAGAATATATCTAAATCTAACTGTCATGGCTGCTTCTCTTTATCTAATAGTTTGATTAGTGGCAAAATGGTCAAAATGAAAGATAAGACACACTGAGACCTCAAACCATGGTGGAAACATTGTTTATTTCCAGAAGCAGGTAAAATCATTAGGAATAAGGAACTAAAGAGTAAAACATTGTTTTTATAGGACTTGAGAAGGTCATTTCTAAGACATTTCTCCATGGACTTTGGTACTTTATTATTGGGTATGGTCATAGAGTTTAAGACTAAAATACGCACACAAAGGTGGAGTGATAGTAAACAACCAAAAGAAGGTATCAGAACCATCAAGATACTGACCCATGTCCAGAAGGAGCTATGAAGTATAAACAACACTGCACCCTGCTATCAGGCATCTGACGTCTGTTTACTCGAGATTCTGCATTTAGGTAGTCCTCAAATTTACTATCGATGTAGTCGATAACAGGCTGCCAGCTAAAGAAAGCAGATAAATAAAACAATAAGTTGTATTCCTACATATGAATAAATAACTAATGACTGTTGAAGGACAATAAAATTTTAAAATAGGCAAAAGCAATCTACTCATAGAAAACATCTCCAATTTTTCTATATTTTGATTTAAAAACAGGTATAAATTATATTAACTACTTCTTGATTCATTATTATAAAACTACTCAAAAGAAAAATTTAGTGTCAAAACACAGCTAAATTATTAGTATATTATTTGCACTGATAAATGTTTCACCGTTAAGACATATCACAATATGAAAACAATTACATTCATAGAGCTTTAAATTTCAAACAAAGAGATTACATTTAGTGGCAAGGTTGGTATATGAAGAGATTACATTTAGACCTGTGGTCCCCATCCCTGGGTCTGTGGTATACAGAACCTAGGAACAAGGCTGCACAGCAAGTGCAGGGGCAGGCAGGCAAGCACTGATCTGCTCACATGGCTCATCTCTGTCTGAGCTCCACTCCTGCCAGATCAAGGCAGTCGGTTCTTACAGGAGCGCAACCCTTACTATAAAATACACGTGAGAGATCTATGTTGCACGCTCCTTAAGACAGTGATTCTCATCTCTTCTCCTAAGACGGTGCCTTTTCATCCCTTCCTAATGCCGTGGCCCTTTAATACAGTTCCTGTGGGTTGTGACCCACAGGTTGAGAACCACTACCTTAGGAGAACCTAATGCCTGATGATCTGAAGTACAGCTGAGGCACTGATGCTAGTCCGGGGGAGCAGCTGCAAATATAGATTAGCATTAGCAGAGAAGTCTGACTGCGCAGAGACCATAATACATCAATTCATTGAAGATGCATATCAAAACCATCCACCCTACCCCATCCCACCATAGTCTGTGGAAAAAATTTCTTCTGTGAAACTGGTCTCTGGTGCCAAAAAGGCTTGAGACTGCTGGATTAAACAATATAAAAACCTCATAATTTATTTAGTATGAGTTATAAGGGTTGACAGAAAAATTATCTCAAAAATAATGTGGAACTTAAAGAAAAGTATTTTTTATAAAATACTAAGACTATTACCTCAGACTAAAATTTTACGGTTATTTTCTTTACTTAGGACTTATGGAAAAACTGAAGGTCTAAAAATCAGATTTAAATTAGGATGTGACAGAAAGTAATTTACACAAATGGATAAAGTTATAGCAAAATGAAAAGTTTTAAATTTCTTATAGTGATGAGAATTCTTATATCTAGCTATGCTGTTTTAGAATTTGTCTTAAAAATAATTTTATAATAGGTATTATCTTCACTTTATAGAAAAAAATTTAGGTCAAAGAAGTTGCTAAGTAACATTGTCAAATAAGTGGCAAGGTTGGTATATGAACCCAAGTCATATCACTTAAAGTTCAATGACCTTTGCTAAGATGAGAAGTTTTAAAATGTTAAGCAGAAAAAGTCTAACTACACTGGTACCTCAAATGCATTGGAAAACTGTGAGGACAAACCTTTCTTACCAATTACTATTATCCACGGCATCTCCAAATCCTGGGGTATCAACTATTGTGAGCAGCAACTGAACACCACCTTCTTTGATTAAAACTTTGGACTGTTCCACCTGTAAGAGTTATTGGTGTAGATGTTAATATTATATGTAAACACCAGTAATGTCCCATAGGGGTATGAGGTAGGCACACTCGAGTTTATCAAAACCAAGTGGGAAACTGTTTGCAAATTAAATCTACCCAACCCCCACAATTTTCTTAGAACAATGATTTATGGACTGAAAGTTCTGTTACTTGAAAGAAAAGCAATTATGTAAATAGTATGTCAATCTCTTGGCAAACTCATACTGGGTTTATGGCTCATATTTAATATAAAGAAGAATATAGCAAGTGATAAAATAGTAACAGCTCTTAACATCATATAATACTTATATAACTTAAATGCAAATCTAGTAATGCAAATAAACAAATTGGATGGTTCAGTAATTCATAGCATTCAAATATGATTAATCAGACAAGCACATCTAATCTGCCATTTTTACTAAATGCCTTCCTGAACTATTGTTAAGTCTGGCCCAAACTAATTACCGCATATACTCGAGTATAAGCCGACCCGAGTATAAGCTGACCCCCTTAATTTTACCCTAAAAACTAAAAGAACTTAGTGACTCGAGTATAAGCCGAGGTGGAAAATGCAGCAGCCACTGGTAAATTTCAAAAATAAAAATATATACCCAAAACAATTACAATAATTGAGGAATCAGTAGGTTAAATGTTTTTCAATATTTATTGCTAAAGAAAAACTGTA
>CAUYPK010090549.1:0-20021 GCA_963574355.1 Loris lydekkerianus
TGCGGTGCATCTTACAAGGGTATATGTGAAACTTAGTAAACGTGAAATGTAAATGTCTTAGCACACTAACTAAGAAAATGCCAGGAAGGCTATGTTAACCAGTGTGATGAAACGTGTCAAACAGTTTATGAAACTAGTGTGTGGTGCCCCATGATCATATTAATGTACACAGCTATGATTTAATAAAAAATAAAATAAAATAAATAAAAGATGTAAATAAACTCATAGAAAAATGGGCAGAAGATATCAACAGGCTTTCACAAAAGAAGAAATATAAATTACCAGTAAACATTTGAAAGTATGTTCATCTTCCACTTACAATTAGCAATTGTAAACTAGAATCGGGTTTGACTTTTCACCCATCAAATTTGCAAAGTGAAGGGTATATGGAGACAGGAGCATTTATTGAAAGGGTTGTTGGGTGACCTGACAAAACACACAGGGCTCCCTCCCCCTGTCTCCCTCCCATGTTTCACTGGAAAGAAACTACTTAGAAACAACAGGCTGTGTTAGGCCACTGACTTGTTAACCAAGTGTAGTCCGAAATCTGAAACAAGTCCAAATTACTCAAGTCTGCATATGCACAATTAGAGTGAAAAGGGCATTAAAACCCACACATTTTGGTGACTGAGAGCCTTAGCTTAATGGTGAGTCCCCACTTAGTAACTTCCATCGCTGTTTTGAAAATGCTAAATAAACATTAAATAATTGAAAAAAAAAAAAAAAGAATAAATATGCACACTACCCAGAGGTCCTGATCTTTTAGATAGCTACCTTAACTTGCTGAGAAAGATGGCTAAGATAGCCCCAATTAGATTCTGTTTAAGACAGAGGGAGATGGCAAGAACACTATTTCTCAGCAAGCAATTAAGCAAAGATGTCACGGCCAAGAAAGGCCCTGATGTTATTTCTGTTAATTTTCTCATTTCTTTCTCAACCCTTTCAAAGATAGAGACTCTGCTTTGGGGCATTTATCTAACAGAGATCAGTGAGTTCCTACTATGTTCCAATTCCAAAGAATGCGGAAAGAAGAGAATTGCTAAGGTCTGAGCACATACATGTGAGGAATGTCACTGGACAGGAAACCAGCATCTGAATAATCCCCTGGCATCTCTTTCATTCTACTTATGCCTTTTTCATTTCCTTTTATAAAGCCAGATCCTCTTCTATATTTTGAAATAACCTAAATTATCCCATTCCCCACATCCTAAACTCTTTTCTAGTCTACTTTTCCATTTGGTTTTTAAAAATAATCTAATTTCTTAAAGACTTTAACTAGTGAGTCAGGATTGAAGTTAAATTACTTTCAAGATTTTTGTTTTGTTTTTTGCAATACTCAGTGGTAACGAAATGGGGACAAACTTGCACTCACTGATTGATAGTTATGAGCAATAACATTAAAGCGGGCCAGTTCTGAATAAATAAAACCACTATAGAATCATTTTGTTATTTGGTGGTATACAAATTTGAAGCACTGTATTAAGGATTTTTAAAATTGATTGCAGGAGATTATTCGTAACCATTAAGTGCCATATTGTTAAACAGTGTTTTGGATTGCTTCCAAACAGAGATGACTGATTACCTTGAAAATCTTCCAGGGGATTGCTTATAAGTCTTTTGTATTAAAGCAACTTATTCCCTCCTACGTACACTGCTTCCTAACTAGAGCATTAGTTTTTTTTTGTTGTTGTTGTTGTTTTTGTGTGTGTGTGTGTGTGCGCGCGCGCGCATGCATTTGAAAGCTTTGAAATGAGTGTCACAATTTTTTTAACTCCAAAAGATACTTCAATTCAGGAACCGAGATTTTCAACATTCATGATATCTAATGTTACATATAGAGGCACTGGCAGACCATTAAACCTACAAATTAAAGTTTGATTGTAACTAGTTGCTGAAGGAAACTTCCAGTTATTACTTTAGAAAGTAAATAATGTTCCCATTCTTTAGCATTGCAACATTATTTTTGCTGTTATTATCTTATATTTAGCATTCTTTACCTAGAAGCTAAGAGTCAGACTTTTCCTTGTAGTTTTGAAATGGAATCATTAATTCTCTATTGACAAGTAGTGTGGCATTTTCTTATATTCACATACTTTGATGTACCTTTGAATTTGTGACCTTGGTGAATAAATTTCATGTCACTTACTTGTTTTCTAGTAAGTATCTTTAGGGTTTCATACATTATGTTACCTTGGGGAGGGGGGTAAATGACAGATTATATTGTATCTGACCCTAATTGTCTTAGACATGAAGATTTTATTAAAAGGAGATAGCTTCCATTCTTTTGTCAAAAAATATTAGATAAATCCAGTCCCCTAAAACCATTGCAACAAAAGTCACCAAAGGAATAATTTCTGCTCTATGTCTCTGTGCTACATTAAAACTAATGCTACTATCACACATGCTACTTACATAATAGTAAGATTCTTATTGATAAGAATATATCTTATCAGATTCATATATGTGATTGATAGGTAGTGGCAAATACCTGTTGAATCAATTTTATTCTAAGTTAGATGGTTATTTCAACTCTGATTGAAATCCAAGTATGATAAATTGCATATGGTTTTATACACATTTACTTATATCTATATAAACATGTGAAGAGAATGTGTTTAAGAATGTCTGTAACACTGTAGGAAAATCTAATTACTTCACTGAGAGCGGAGGAGAGAGAGAGAGCACGTGAGATTTTTTTAACTTGAGTGTAAATAATGAAGCATGACTGAAGTTTGGTAAATTTCCACTCTACACACATAAACATACAGAGGTATGACCGTAATAAGTCATTTAAAATACCTAAACCTTATGTAGAAAACTAATTTAACTATTACTATAAATGCAAAATGTAAAAATGGTTAAGAAAAATATATTTATAAATGTAAATTATATTTGCAATTACAAATAGGTGTAATAAACATGTAGTTATCAAAAAGTCAGTTAACAGGAATCTAATGCCCATAGGTAGGGGACTAGTACTTAATAAATGTACACACTCTGAGATACACACATATACACTCAGTAGGTAAATGCCCACACTGTATACATAGCCATAAATACATGAAAATATTTATTTTCATGGATGTAGTTTTGGCTAAGAAAAACTCCTCCCAAGGAAGTAAATTTTGCAAAAAATAATTTAATCCTCCATATACTTCATTTCAATAAATTTAAACATTATTCAGCAAGTTGTTATATGAGATAAAATATAATAAACAAAATTATCTTGGTGAAAGACGCAACAACAAACACGTGGGTAGTGCCTGGGGACCTCTTCATTAGTGACAGCGCTGGGTGTTCAGTGAAGGCTCAGCCAGGCAGCCAGGTTTCAGGATGCCCTCTAATGAGCAAGGGCCCTATACAGCCTTCTCCCTAACTCCTGCAGATTTCTGGGAGTGACTGGATCCCTCATTCCATTCAAGATGCAATCAGATTTATGCTCTGATTAGGTATTTTGTTTTCTGTTGTAACACGACTGACACTAATACTGTCAGGTCTAGAACACTCTTACCAGGCTTCATTTACCCAGTTTTTGTGGGATAATACCTTCTGCTTAATTACATCAGACCAAGCTGCCTGCCTTAAGGCACATCACATTAAGAAATAACAGGTGGCATTTGTCCTTTGTGCATAGTGCTTTTTATTTAATAATTCACTCAATATCACAACACTCTTTACAGTGTGGCAGACACTACTATTTCCATTTAATAGATGAAGAGATTTGGTTTTAGAATGGATCAAATTGCTCAAAGTAATATTTAGTAATTTAGTGAAGCCAAAACCCAACTCTCAAAAGGCCTAGGAGATTACCTGTTTTACTAGAAGGCTGTAACAGTCCTGGCTTCAGCTTCTTTACCTATAGGGCTCTTAGGAGAGTTAATGAGATAAACTCACCTATGTGAAGTAGCCAGCACAATGCCAGCAAGTTGTGGGCACTTCATAATGTTGAGGGAAGGGGATGGTGACACAGCAGAAGCAGTAGCAACAGTGGCCGGGAGTGCTAGCTCACAAATGCTTTATTACAGTCTCATGGACCATCTTCTGTCTTAAATGTGTCCCATTTATAAATTATCAAATAAAGAACAAATACATAAGTAATTCTCACTTAAGTTATGCAATTATCCATTTAAAACAAAATACTGGAAGGAAGAATAAAAGGAAGAAAGTTTAAACAATTTCTTGTATCTCTTTCTGCCTTAGGCATTTAATGTGATTCCACTAACAGGAGATAGTTTAAACATAAAAGGAAGAAAGTTTAAACAATTTCTTGTATCTCTTTCTGCCTTAGGCATTTAATGTGATTCCACTAACAGGAGACAAACAAACTCTCTTTCTAGGATTATATTCCTATGTTAAAGCTTTCTCTAGTACCAATTTGAATGTTTTATATAATCTTCAGATAGGTTAACATCCTAAATATCTGTATTACATATCTTCAGAGCAAAGCTAGGTTTCATAGGGGAAACCAGAGGCCCAAATGTTTTTATTAAATGAGGTTATCAGTTACAAAGGCAACTGTGAGATCTTTGAGGTATAATCCACTTCACTTTTTTTTTTTAATTTCAGAATATTATCAAGGTACAAACATTTTGGTTATATAAACTGCTTTTGTAAACACTGAGTTAAAGTTACAAGTGTGTCTGTCACTCAGTGTGCATTTTACTTTTTCGGTGTAAATTTACCCATTCTCTCTTCCCTCCTCCCATCTGCTTGATTTCCAATGAGGGTCATTTCTATATGTGCCCATAGGTGCTGACCGATTAGCTCGGATTTAATAGTGAGTGCCTGAAGTGTTTGTTTATCCTTTCCTGTGACGATCCACTTAGATGAAGGGTCTCCTGTTCTATCCAGGTTAATGCAAGAGGTATTAGTTCATCACATTTTTGTGGGTGAGTAGTACTCCATATTTTATCAATCCACTCATGTATTGATGAGCACTTATGTTGTTTCCACATCCTTGCAATTGTGAATTGTGCTGCTATTCAATTGCAGGTGTGTTTTTTATAAAATGTCTTTATATTTCCATTGGGTAAATACCAAGTAACAGGATTGCTAGGTCTATTGTTAGGCTTACTTACAGTTCTTTAGGTATTCCCATCACAGACTACTTTCAATGGAAGTTACCTACTTTGCAGTCCCACCACAGTGTATAAATGTTCCTTTCTTTCCCCATTCACAGCATCTGAGACTCAGTTTATCCCTACACCTTCATATTGCTTAGTGGTGGGAAGGGAGCAACTGTGGCTTAAAGGGCCCGTTCTCACTGCCCCACCTCCACTTCTGCCCTTAGGTTTTGAACAAGAGTGTCCACCAGCCTGTTTCTTTAGAGTCAACACTAGGATATGGCACGACATCAGTGAAAGATGAAATGGATGGGAACTAGTTTCCTTCTAAGAAAAGTACTGTCTGCTTTTTTGCAGTCAAGAAAAAGTTAAAGTGCCTACTTTCTGGGAATTCTTCCAGCGCTACGAAATAAAACAAGCCTTCAAGTGCATCAGAAAAGGGTTCAACTTTTTATCACATCACTTCTAGCTATGGGACCTTTATCCAGTTACTTTCCCTTTCTAAAATTCATTTTCCATATCTGCCAAATAAGGATAGTACCATCTACCTTGATTGATAGTTATGAAGACAATTAAATATTTGGGAAAGAAGGCTCCAGGTACTTCACACATACTGGTTCCTTCTCTTGTCCTCTTATTGCATTGCACAGGTGCCTATTCCAAGAGGCTAGTTTTGAATAAATTAACAAATATAATAACAATAGTAATATTAGTAGCTAATACCTCTTCTATGCCATCCATTCAACCCTCGTAGCAACAAGATGAGGCAATTTAGAAAGAAGGATTAAGTCAATTTCCAAAGACAACACAGACAGTTAATAACACACCTGGGTTAGACCTATGCTATCTGACTACAAAATCTACACTTTTTATATATTTTACTATAAAAATGTTTCCCCATACAGATCCCTGCATCCAGGGATTATAGGGGTGAGAAACATAGTAATAAAAAAAATTATGGGGCAGCGCCTGTGGTTAAAAGGAGTAGGGTGTCGGCCCCATATGCCAGAGGTGGCAGGTTCAAGCCCAACCCCGGCCAAAACTGCAAAAAATAAATAAATAAATAAAAATTATGAATGTAAGCTTTGCATATGGGCCAGTGACACAGTTTCCTTAAATGAACCTTGTTTTCATACTCACACCCTGTTATCAACATTTTAACGCCCTGCTGAGGTCTTTTGCTCACTGAAGTGTTGAAATGATCTAAATGGGTCTCAGTTTTCCTTTTCCAGCCTTTGCAGGTCTTACTCTCAATGTCTCTCTTTTTCCCAAATTTGAACCTGCACTTCTGTAGACCATTCTTTCCTAAGCTTTTTCCCTTTGAAGAACTCTTTGGGGTCACATTTTCAGCTTGAACCTTGGCCCTGCCTTTGAAATAGGAAGCTGCCTTTTCCCCTTGTAGTAAGAAGTGCGTTGGCTTTCTTCCCCAATCTCAGTGTACTCGGCCTGGTCTTTTGGTTTCAGGATAATCAAAGTTTAACCTTTGATTAGGAAATGTGTCTAGAATTATTAGCTAACAAAACCCAAAGTCTATACTTTTCCTTTGACTTCCTCATGGCCCACCACATTGTATGCCCCATAGATTGGTCTTTTTTTTTTTTTTGATGTTATATAAGCAGACATAGACATAGCTGAGAGAGGTTGGGGAATGAACAATAAAGCGGTGAACAGGTTATTCCTGCTGGCTAAGGTGGATCTTTCTAAACTTTCTAAATATTCTTTTGAACACTAACCTAGAAAGGAGTTCAGATATATCATTCTAACTCTGGGAAAGAAGCCATCATATTGTGTGATACTATTAATATCAGGCAGAGAGGCAGAGTGCCCTCCAGTGGACAGTTCTCTGTAATATAAAAAATTTGAAATAGTGAACAATTTTATTGTCAGGCAGAGTTTTGCTAGAGTTGGATTTCTACCGTTTACTATATTCTCCAGTGATTGTGGACACAGGTTAGTTTAGCTCTTGTTGAAAATAATTACACACAACTTAGGATGTCATTCAGCAGAAACACTCTGTTTCAAAGGGTAAGATAATTGGACACAGACTTGAATAAAAATGAATCCAAGTACTAAAGATAGTGCAAGACCAGAAGGTGGTAGATTCTGCAACTTGAAGTGGAACCACCTGTAAATGTGTATCACATTGTCTCAGGATGCTGGTCTGGTGGGTCTACCTTGCCAAATGCTCAGGTAATTATATTTTTAGTATAACAATTATATTTTTAGTATAACAATGCCTGACATGTACTTATACTAAAAATATGGTGGGATTTTTTTCAACCTCAGATTCAAATTTCACTGGTATTCGTCTATATTTCCTTCCAAGCCTGTGTTTGGGTTGGGACTTCAACTTTTCCCTCTCTCTTCCTCTCTACTCCTCTTTTCTCTCTCGTCACCACTACACGTGGGGAAAACAGTATTATGAACAGCCCTATGGAAACACCCACGTGACCAGGAACTAAGCCAGCCATGAATGTGATTTAGGAACAGATAGTCCATATTCAGTTAAATTTTCAAAGATTATAGTTCTAACAAATGACTATCTCTAACCTCATAAAAAACTCCATGGCCAAAACATCCCTAAATTTGTGACCCTCAGAAGCTCTGTGAGAATTAAATATATATATATGTTGGTTTAGGACATTAAATTATTTGAGTTCAGTTTGTTATATAGGAATATATAATTAAACAAAATATAAAGCTTGTTGAAAATATTTAATAACATGGTTTTGAGAATTAAAAACTGTAATAAATTCTAATTTTTCTCATTTTAAAATTTTAAAGATTAATATCTATCAGAAAGTCCACCCTGGTAAGTGGAAGACTTGTCTGACTTATGTTTTCTGGCCTGCTGAGAACTGAATTAGGAAACTATGGTCTGTATGATAATGTGGGTTCTTAACAGTGTTAGGATGTTATACCAATCACATATGGAAAATAGATGTGAGATTCTTAAAAGAGGCAAATAAAATAGGTTATTTATTTCCCTATATTCAATATCTCTTAATATTTCAACAAAATTCAATGTATCCATCTTTCAATACTTAATAACAACTGAATTTCATTTGTTTAATGAGTTGGACTTTGTCAGCATATTTTATTTCCATATGTTACTTTGTCATCCTAGGGGGCTTTGCTCTTCAATATCCACATTCCAGACTCTGTCGCAAAGATTCTGCAGATAGAATGGATTCTGCTGGTCCAGATATCAGCAACACAAACTCAAGGACTTTGAAGAATGAGTATCAGTTTAAATCGAGGCAGTAACCTTTATGATTTGTGCCAGTTCAGACCTCTGGTTTTTAGCCCCTTTTTTCTGTAAGATGGGACTAATACTGCTTATTTTATGAGCTGTGTGAGAACAGAAAAGGAATCAGAAAAACATCTGGCAAATGTTAGGTGCCAATAAGAATCCCCAGTAGTATTATCTCATTTGACTTTTATAGCTAGGGCTCTGTGAAGTTAGTAAGGGAGACTTTTTTGAATGTAATATTCAAGCATTTCACAAATGAAGAAAAGGTGACCAGTGGTCAATTTAAGACAAGAATAGTTCCGTCATCCCTGACAGCCCTGCCACCCATGTTCTTTTTCAATCATAAATCACATCTGCACCAAGGGTAATGCCTACCAAGGTTTCTAAAGTATTGATTAATTTAACCTATTTTTGAACTTTATATCAATAGATTCACACAGTATGTCCTCCTGGAGATCTAGCTTCATGTTCTGTATTCCATTCTGTGAATATACCACATTTTTTTGGTCCATTCTAATGTTGACAAGCATTGTTTGCTTGTTTTGGAGGAGGTATTACAAACAGATGCACATTGCTATGTGTTTTTGTTGGATACTGTGTAACAGTGCCCCAAATATGACCCCTTCCTAGTTCCCAAGACCTGTGACTATGTTACCTTACATGACCAAATGGATGTAATTAAATTAAGGACTTCAAGTCTGGAAAATTATCCTGGATTATGCAAGTGGGACCAATCTAATCATGTGAGTCATTTAAAAAAAAAAAAAGAAACATTTTCCTTCTGTGGAGGAAAGAGGTAGGGAGAGTTGGAGAGGTCCAACATTGCTGATTTTAGTGATGGACCAAGGAGGCTTTCAATATGGAATACCGTGAACTTCTAGAAGCTGGCAAAGGGTATAGAAATAGATAAACTCTACAGCATGCAGAAGGATACCCAAAGCCACATTGAGTTTAGCCCAATTAAGTGAGGTTATTCAAACATTTGACCTAAAAATTTTTAGAATAATAAATTTGTATTATTTTAATCCACAAAATTTATATTAACTTGTTAGAGCAGCAACAGAAAACTAGTGCAGACATATTCCCAGGAGGAGAATTTATGGGTCAAAGGGAAAACATATATTTGTATTTATTAAAAGTGTCGAACTGTTTCCAAAGTGGTTTTACCATTTCATTCCCAGTAAGTGGTCATTAGAGCTCTAGTTCCCCTACATCCTTCTTAACATTTGGAAATTTCTTTCTTCATTTCAGCTCTCCTAGTGAAATCATATTGTGATTTTATTTTACATTTCTTTAATAATTAATGAAGTTGGACACTTTTGGGTGATATGGGCAAATGGGCATCCTATCTTGTGCTATAACAGGTAAATCATCTATTTTTCAATATCCTTTCTATCATCAAACCTAAGAGATATTTTATATATGCTGGACATAAGCTGATTTTCAAACAGATTATTATGAACATTTTCACATATTTTCTTGTCTGTCAAATCCTTTCACTCTCTTAAGAGCTTCTCAATCTTTTAGTGGACTATTAAAGAAAACTTTGCCCATTCCAAATTCATAAAGATTTTTCTCCTATAATTTCTTCTAAATCCTTTAGTTTTTGCATTTGTATCTAGATCTGCAATCCATCCAGGAGACTAAAGTATTTAATCTCCTATTATAAATAAGAAAAGTCAAGTGACATATGGAAATTTCAACATCAGACACAGGCAAGAGAAGAGCTTAAATTCTGGACGTTTGCCTTTCTTGTCTACAAATACTGTGTTATCTACTGATCTCCTGACATCTTCCTGATATTACAAGATCAAACTGCCCTCTTCTGCCTTTAGTCTCTGCCAATTCTCAACACCACTTACGGAATGCATTTTATAGGAATGGTGGCTATTGTATACATTGATACATTCTGCCTTCCCTGATGGACTGTTAGCGCCTTCAGATCAATGGCTGTCTTGTTATTCATCTTTATGTGCTTCAGAGAGTTAACCCAGAGTATATTAATATTAATAACTAGTGGTGCTCACTACCTGGTCATTAAAATAAAGAATGAGTTACCATTAATTTCTATGTTTTATATCTATATTTTTAATTAAAACAATGACTTACTATATTATTCAAGAAAGATATTTCTCTAAAAAAGAAAAAGAACATTATAAATAATAATTCTCTTGCATAAAATACTACCTGAAGAAAGAAAAAAATATTAAATTAGGTGTTTTTAAGTGGTAGGTAACTTTGAGGATAATATGTATGTTAACATTTTATAGTTTTCTGTTCTCAGAAGGTGCATTATCAGTTACTCATACTTAAATTAAAAGGCATATCAAGCTAATGGAGACTGATGTTTTTAGCTACATTTTATGTTGTCAGCATTTCTAGTCTCCAATTCCTTGACATATTCAGGCCACCTTTAGAGAGACATTTGTGTGGGTTGAAACTTCATTCCTTGTGTTCTTTCTTAGTACTTTTTGAACTCATATTAATATGTGTTCCTCTGGTTTCTAGTACCTTTTATGTTGTCTTCTCCCTACATTACAACTTTCATAACTACATAGTTTAACAATATTTCTAAGGTACATATACAATAGTATTTTTCTAAAATGCTATTCGTGTCTACTGTCTCATTTCATTAACATGTAATAGTCAACATGATTGCTACACATGCTACATGATTAATTCAACCCACCACCTCTTCCCATCCACTCATTTCTCCCTCCATTCACACAAGGTTGGTCTTTAAGGAACCCTGCCCCAATCACTCTTCACTAGGACAGTAGAAATAGCAAAAGATTTGAAGTGAGGTATAGGTATGCTAAAAGTTAAAAGCTTTGTCGCTTACCAGATTATGTCCTTGGACATTGAGGCTTAAACTATTGTTTTTTAAATGAAAGTGTGTATGTGTGTCTGTGTATGTGAGTATGCAATAAAATGTAACATTATTGTGAGGATCAAAAAAAAGGTTATAATCTAAATTATTTAGTACAATGCCTACATGGGTCTTTGTTAATAAGTTTTGTATAATTAACTATACTGGGACTTCAATAAGGCCTGTATAATTACACTCAGTAGTTCTCAATCTGTGGGTCGTGACCCCTTTGGGGGTCTCCTGCATATCAGATATTTACATTACGATTTATAACAGTAGCAAAATTACGGTTATGAAGTAGCAATAAAAATAATTTTATGGTTGGGGGTCACCACAACATGAGGAACTGTATTTAAGGGTTGCAGCATTAGAGAACCACTGTACTAGGTCTTCAATAATGCCTATATAATAATATTAGGTCTTTGATAATGTCTGTGTTATAATACTGGGTCTTCAGTAAATGGTAGTTACTTTTTCCTTCCCAGGGAAACAAAGTTTGAATGTAGACTAAGGATTCTGATGTGTAGGAGACTAACAAGGAACAAATGAAAATTCTTGAGAAACATTAATTTGATCACATTATCTGAGGACAGAAAGATTACTCTGGTGACACTATCAAATAAAGATGGCAAAATGAAATTTTTATGGACCAAGCATAAAGATACCATTCAACTGGTAAAGAAATAGGATTGTTTGGCCCATGGTGATGTGAAGTGCACACGTACTACTGGTATGTGTTACAGTCCTGATGACCAGAATTAAAACTTTTTCCTGACTGAAAGAATGTTGAGGACTAGATGTGGCCTGGTGGTGGGGGCAGTTTCTCTTCCACAAGGTAGGCGGTTTATGGAGACAAGACAAATTAAAGGCATGAAGTAGAGTTTGGCTCTTATTGTAGTACTCCAAGTAAGAAATTACAAAGCCTCAAGATAGAACTGCTGTGGGGACAAATGTCTACAAGAACAAAGGAATGGATGCCTGAAGAAATTAGTTGTTTTAAAATTAAATATTATAAAAATTTTTTCATTGCAAATTTTTACTAAGACTTGGCTTTTAATGATATTTCCTTACATTGAAGAATGAATCCAAATTGCATCTTTTGTTTAAATCCTGATTCCCAAATATTAGAGGCACATAGGTAACCATAGATAGGCATATATGGCTTCAAAATATATTATATATATATTTGAACATAAATTATATATGTTATAAATTATAAAAATAATTCTTTTATTATCATCAACTTTTTTACTATAAATATTGTCTTCAGTTTTTCCAAAGAGCATTGGCAGTATTGCTCTACTAATCCCTCAAAAGAACAAAGCAAAAGTATTAATGAATTTTAATGGAGAGCTGGATAATGCCATAATTATAAGAATATTGCTATTGATTCATAAAAGCAAGTATAGAGTTGGCCTAGGGGTGAAATTCAGGTCCTCGCTATGTAAGGTCATCTGAGAGCTGATTTCAGATGCTGAGAGAAGCTGTATTTTTTTGGCTGGAGGCCAATTCAGTTCTTGCTAATATTTACTGAAATTTGTTCCTAGCCTTTACAAATAACTCCCATATACCTAAAACTAACTTTGTATTATATATGTCACTTTTATGTTTTGTATAATTCTTAGGTATATATGTATTCATTGTTCAAGATAACTATTACGAAGTATTTCCTACAGATCGAGAAATCAATGGATAGATGTTAGAAAACTTTACTGTATTCACAGTTATTATGTCGGGTGCATGGTTTCCAACTCACTGTCTTTCACTCGTGTGATATTTTGATATAGTGCATGAAAAGTTTTTTTTTATTATGCATAAAAATGCTTGTGATCCCAGTGTCATAGCTTTCTATGTGTAGACATGGGAACAAGAATCCATGGGCATTAGACACATCAGCCATTCTCACTGAATGAACAGACAGGTAATTCTTTAATATTTCACCACATAATAAAAACTATGTGAGAATATTCATACACTATGACTGAGAAAGTCCAGATATTGGAATAAATCTAAGGAAATTCTCAAAGATGGAAATAAAAATTAACATACAATATTTTAAACAATATATTATTATACATAAATCTAAAAATTAGAAAATTAGGTTGCTTTCCTATGCAACCAAAAATTGTTCTATGACACATCTGTATATCAGTCAAAATATTAAAACTAATATTTATAATTAATATAAAAATAAGATAGTTATAGAATAAGGTTAAGAAAAAAGAAACAGGAGATAAAACTGTATATATGAGATAATAAAGTTTTATATACCTACCATATCTTTGTATATATGCCTTTTTCCCTATACATCCATGCATCTACCTGTTGCAAATATTAGTAGTGTTTGTAAAAAATGGTGATATACTTTATCGTTTGTATAAAAAATTAAATTATTGTTTATTGTTTAACCTTTCTGCCATAAATTTATATTGGTTTGTTGGTTTTAGATTAAAAAACCATACTGCTTTTAAAATTAGTAGTATTGTCTGTAGTATTCCAAATAGTCTCTTTTTTTTCATAGTTTTAGGTTAGTGAAGCCAGGACTGACCTAAGATTTGGTAAAAGCAGAAAAACTCTTATTCTTGTGTAGGCAAGCATTTAATACAGATAGTAACCTAAAAAAGATTTTTAGGGGTAAGATGGCAGTAGTAGATAAAAATATTATTTGCTTTGCACAGATAGGTCTTCCTAAGGAAACAGGAAGTAGGGGTTGTTCTTTTGAGATATGCATTGAATGACTAAGTTAGCACCATGTATACTGGGCTAGCTCTGTCAAAAAAGAATGAATGAACCCTGTATCTTTTAGCAGTGCTGAGAATGGTTGCCATCAAGTAAGTACTATTTAAAATTTTCATAAATCCTATTTTCCATTTTCATCGGTTAGCATTACTATTTGTGGCAGGGACCTCAAACAAATTGTGCTTACTTTATATACACACATAAAGTGCTGAATATCTTAATTACTGTGTAATGTATAAAATGTTTTAATTTTTGAATGGAGTAATAAACATGGGATCTAAACTCTCCTTGGTAAAAGCCTCATAATATCTTAGTAAATAAAATTCCTGGCATGATACACACACAGAATTTACTTCATGCAAAATTTCACACTGAGATAAATCACAGTTGTCTCTAAGAAAGGAATATATTTGTCAGTATTCTAGAGCCATCTCATAGAGCTAATTGTTACATTTGCAGAAATTTAGGGATCTGACAAACACACCATAATTAAAAACTCAATTTTCAAATGTACACTTTAAAACAAATTAGTAACTACTCTATACTCATGCTGCTTAATAATTATTGCCACATTTAGCTCTTATCTATAATCTTGAAGTTATTCATATTTGTTAAATATGTATTGTGGAAATATTACTAAATAATGGGGTACTACTGCAAATCTCTTTCCAAATCCAGTAATGTCACTTTGGTAGCTTGGAGTTGATAATGGTGGAAGTGTTTATATTATGGAAAGAAATTGGTGAACGCTAAACAGAACTTCCATTTTTGCCACCTTCCCTGGAAACCTAGTTCTATTTACTAGCACATCCTTGAACATAATATTTCTTAATGACTTCCTCTTTTTTTTTTTTTTTCTCAGATACGTGCAAATATAATATCCTGTATTTGGGTATATTTGGATATCATCTTTTTTTTTTTTTTTAACTATACAATACATCATAAAAAAAAATCTCAATCTATTCTATACAGTATTTATTTATTTCCTTCTAATACTGGATGCCATCAGTAACATTGACACAATACAGGATACAAAGGTAAATAACATATAGCCCTTGTCTTTATGGTAGGAATCAGTTTTACATTGGAGATAACAATCTATATATTATAGAATAATATTTTTTTGTTGTTGCAGTTTTGTTGTTGTTTTTTTTTTTTTTTTTTTTTTTTTTTTTTTTTTTTTTTTAGCTGAGGCTTGGCTCAAACCCACCAACCTCTGCATATGGGGCCGGAACCCTACTCCTTGAGCCATAGGCACCGCCCTATTATAGAATAATTTTTAAAGTTCATAAACAGTCTCTTCTGTTTAATTCTTACAACCTGAGAAGTTGGTATTGTGACCGCTTAAAAGATAAGAAATATAAGTGCTCAAAGTTATAGAGCCAGAACATTGAGAGATAAAATACAATATATAACTTATTTGAGTCCCGTGTTATTTATGCTGTCCTCTACTTCTAAAAAGAGATGGAAAAAAAGCTTCCAATTTCTGTCTACAGGACTCAGGAAACTGTAACCTGGCAAGCTTAATGTTATGGGTCTATTTTATAAAGTATAATCATACAGAGAGTCTCTACCTTAGGATTCTTACACAACCTGTAAAGCACTATGATATCATGTTTGAGATGACAGCCAGGACAGGTGGATTGATGGAAGGCACACATGCTGCTACCCTCAAATCCACACATTCAGTGCCTGCAACACTGATGGACAAAGTAGCTCTCAGTTCAAAATGAAAAGCTATAACCTGAAAAGCATGCTTTCAAAAGAGAAGACTAATAGAGGGGACATGGCTCGTCTAATTGGGGTGGAAGATCACGCGGGCTACAAGTGAATGGAAGGAATTGTAGAAAGAAAATAATGCTTGAAAATTCAAAAAAAGTGTGTCAGAGCTATGATTTGAAACTGGATAAGGACAATGTCACTTTAAAAAAGAACTGAATCAAAACTACTTTGAGATATCATCTAACTCCAGTAAGACTAGCCTATATCACAAAATCCCAAGACCAGAGATGTTGGCGTGGATGTGGAGAAAAGGGAACGCTTCTACACTGCTGGTGGGAATGGAAACTAATACGTTCCTTTTGGAAAGATGTATGAAGGACACTTATAGATCTAAAAATAGATCTGCCATTCAATCCTATTATTCCTCTACTAGGCATATACCCAGAAGACCAAAAATCACACCACCACAAAGATATTTGTACCAGAATGTTTATTGCAACCCTATTCATAATTGCTAAGTCATGGAAAAAACCCAAGTGCCCATCGATCCATGAATGGATTAATAAATTGTGGTATATGTACACCATGGAATATTATGCAGCCTTAAAAAAGATGGAGACTTTACCTCTTTCATGTTTACATGGATGAAGCTGGAACATATTCTCCTTAGTAAAGTATCCCAAGAATGGAAGAAAAAATATCCAATGTACTCAGCCCTACTATGAAACTAATGTATGGCTTTCACATGAAAGCTATAACCCAGTTACAACCTAAGAATAGGGGGGAGGCGGAAGGGAAGGGGAGGAAGGGGAGAGGTGAACAGAGAGAGGGGGATTGGTGGGATTATACCTGCAGTGCATCTTACAAGGGTATATGTGAAACTTAGTAAATGTGAAATGTAAATGTCTTAGCACAATAACTAAGAAAATGCCAGAAAGGCTATGATAACCAGTGTGATGAAAATGTGTCAAATGGTCTATGAAACTAGTGTATGGTGCCCCATGATCACATTAATGTACACAGCTGTGATTTAATTAAAAAAAATAATAAACATAAAAAAATATATATATTGTGATGAGCAGTTGAGCAGTAACATTGCTGATGTTTATTTTTACTGTAAGAATAAAAGTAACAAAGAGAAAAAGGAAGGCAGAGCCAATCTTTGAGGAAACATCCTCTCTGTTCTCTGGAATTGCTGGCTTTCTTATAAATAAAAGTGAAACTGTTGACCTCTCATCTGCTTCTCTGTTGATTGGCTTGGGTGACAAGTGGACTGACTGCTTGGTGCAGCAACCCGAGCACCTCAGGGAGGAGTGAGCCAGGGCAGGACAAGGGTCAGCTTGGAGAGGAGAACGGGAAGGTAAAGACCAACCCAAGATCCAAAGCACCGAGAGACTTCAGTGCTGTGGAAACTCACTGAGAAACATTCTAACATAGGCCTTATGCAGGCAGGACTCACTGGTAAACTGTCAGCATCTTAGGTGCTTAGAGTAAATTTCACAGAAACCTCTGCATGGTTCTCTAACAAAGTAACTGTCAATGGAAGGATGTTCACAGGTGCACAGTTCTTCTAAAAGAGCACGTGATTTATAAATAGATTTAAATAGATTTAGTTCAATAATTTGTGACACAGAAAAGAAGGCCAGGCAAAATCTTGCCTGCTGAGGAGTGATACACAGAGGATACTGAGCAAGTGTTTGGATGGTCAGGGATCTGAAAAGATTGAGAAAATAGTATTCTTAGAGTATATAAGCCTGACTGTGTTTCCCTAGCTAAGAGCATGAGGCCTCAGAGGGCCAGGCCTATGCTTCCCAGGTACCCACCAGGGTATCAGATACTCAGGTGCTTAATAAATATTTTTTCTTCTTTTAGCAAATATTTATTGCTTCTAAGTGAGTGCACAATCATTGAGTAAGCATGATTCTCTTTCATAAGGATTCTGTAAAGTGTTTTTGGCAAAACATTCAAGGCAGAATAAAATAAATTTAACACAGTGATTATTTTTAAACTTAATAGAAATAAATAAAGGAATGCAAAAGCAAGAATAGAGAAAATCATAAAGAAATATTTTATTAAAAAATATAATTTATAAGGAGGAGAATCAACACTGCAATTTTTTTAAAGTAGAAAAAGATCTCATAAATGAAGGGAGTATGAGCTGATAAAGCTTTTCAGAGTTGGCAGGGGGGAGACTTGCAATTAATATCAAAAGCTTTAAAAAAAGTTTAAAATATTTTATCCAAAGCTCCAGTTATATAAAAAATGCATCTTAAACAATTAACCATGGGTGTGCCCAAGGCACTCACGGGAAAACAAAACCTGAGGCTAAGTTTATAGAGTAGAATATTGTAAGAAAAAACAAAATTATATGAAGAAAAATACTTAATGCCAATGGGTGTTCAAATTATATATTGCAAATAAAAAATATGTGGGATGTATAATGTGAGCCCAAGTTTGTAGATAAAAATATCAGGTGTATAATTTGAACAATGTACATCAAAATGTTAACTGAATTAATCAATGGGCAGTAGAATTGTGGGTAGAATTTTGTTTTTATTTCCCATTTTTAGGATTTCTCATGTTATAATTTATTATTTTTAAATTAAGAAAAAAACACATTTTACAACAAAACTTCCCAAAGTTGAAGCCTTTCCACTTGGCTGATTCCTCTGCCCATAGCTACAGATTCACTCTAATCCCCCTGATTTGGTTTGTTTTCCTTCTTGAAGCTTTACTTAATGCAAACCCAACAGCACAGCAATATAATAAGGTATTTGTTATCCTTCTAGTAGGGAGAGGAGTACACGGAAAACAAAGCAGGCATGAATAAAAGGTCATATATGCCAGCTGACATCAGACAAAAGGTAAAAAGCTGACCTCTGAGGTCAGGAACGAGACAAGGATGGCCACTTTCACCATTTCTATTCATCCTAGTACTGAAATTCTAGCCAGAGCAAGTGGGCAAGAGAAATAAATAAAAGCCATCCAATTATAAAGGAAGAAGTTAAATTGTCCCTGTTTACAGACAACATGATCTTATTTATACAAAACCCTACAGATGCCATCAAAAAACTGTTAGAATTTACCAAAGAATTCAGTAAAGGCACAGTATACAAAACCAACAGACACAAATCAACAGCATTTCCATACACCAACAACAAGCTATCTGAAAAAGAAATCAAGAATAGCTACAAAATAAAAAATACTCAGAAATCAATTTACCAAGGATATGAGAGACCTGTACATGGGTGAAAGAAAATGAAGAAGACACAGATAAATGGGAAGATATCCAGTGTTCATGGACTGCAAAGATTAATATTGTTTAAATGTCGACATAACTGAAAGTATTCATGGACTATGCATGGACTGCAGAGATTAATATTGTTTAAATGTCAATATAACTGAAAGTATTCATGGACTATGCATGGACTGCAGAGATTAATATTGTTTGAATGTCGACATAACTGAAAGTATTCATGGACTATGCATGGACTGCAAGATTAATATTGTTTGAATGTCGACATAACTGAAAGTATTCATGGACTATGCATGGACTGCAGAGATTAATATTGTTTAAATGCCGACATAACTGAAAGTATTCATGGACTATTTATGGACTGCAGAGATTAATATTGTTTAAATGTCGATATAACCAAAAGCATTCTTCAGATTCAGTACAATCCATTTAAAAACTCCCAATGACATTTTTCACAGAAACAGAGACAATAATTTTAAATTTTGTATGGAGCCACAAAAGACCATAAGATAGCCAAAGCAATCGTGAGCAAAAAGAACAGAACTGGAAGGATCACGCTACCTGACTTCAAATTATACTACAAAGCTACAGTAATCAAAACACCATACTATCTCTAGGCATAAAAACAAACACACAAATGGAACCAATGGAACAGAGAAATAAATCCACACATCTGTGATCAACTGATTTTCAACATAGGTCCCAAGAACCACAATGATGAAAGGATGGGCTCTTTAATAAATGGTGTTGAGAAAAGTATACAACCACATGCAGAAAAATGAACTTATTCAAAACCAGCCTGAGCAAGAACAGGACCCTGTCTCTAAAAAAAATAGCTGTTGTGGCAGATGCCTATAGTCCCAACCACTTGGGAGGCTGAAGCAAGAGAATCCCTTGAGCCCAAGAGTTTGAGGTTGCTGTGAGCTATGACTGATGCCATGGCACTCTACCAAGGGAAACAAAGTGAGACTCTATGGACAACCTAAGACAGGATATGGAGAGGCTGCACAGTGGATTACATTCATAGTACCCAAAGACAGGTAAGATCACTCTGCATTCAGTCAACCTAAGACAGGGACCAAACCATTGATGTTTGTATCCCCATGACGGGTAAGACTG